>JAUJPO010028675.1:0-19109 GCA_032270745.1 Tiaropsis multicirrata | reverse complement strand
GAAACTGGTTATACGACAGAGAGAGAACAGCAGAAATCAAGTTGTGCTCATTCCAGCCGCGGCTTTCTTATACTATGATTATACTCTGTACGAAATCTAAATGATAAGGCCCAGAAAAAATAGCCAATCGAAACAAGGTAAGTGGCAAAACAACACAATTAGTGGGTAGTCGGTAGAGTATGTTCATAAAGTTTGGTTTAATATTAATAGAATTTGTGGACAGATAATAGCCAACAGTAATTACTATTGGACTCAGTAGGTTACCATGGAAACAAAAGCACGCGTTACCATGTGAAGAGAACATGAAATTAAAGGCGGGGAGATAAGAGCGTGGCATGGCTGCCGTGGGTGTCTGTTCTCTAATGATAAATAGATAAATAGTGAATTATAGAGAAGTACTCCGAAATCAAAACATAGTGTCCAAAATGACAAAAATGCTTTTTAAGGGAACGTTAAAACAACAAAAATTAAACCCCCCCAAAAAAACTACAAAACGGCTGACGTCATGAGAAGGCATAAAGGAAACCGGGTTTTTCATTGCGGTCACCTGGATGAGCGGAAATCAACAATCATCGTTATTCTGATCTCTTGTAAACTATAAAAAGAGGAGGGCAGACAATTTCCGTTACTGTTTTGTTAAAACATTTTTATAACATTGAGCAAGACAATGCAGTATCATGAACAAAGTTGCAGCCAAAAAGTTTTTCAAGGAGAAAAGTTGCGGTCTAATGAACGATATAAAATGTTACATAAAA
This sequence comes from Tiaropsis multicirrata, assembly GCA_032270745.1. Classification (NCBI taxonomy): domain Eukaryota; kingdom Metazoa; phylum Cnidaria; class Hydrozoa; order Leptothecata; family Tiaropsidae; genus Tiaropsis; species Tiaropsis multicirrata. The sequence continues at coordinate 18,354 of JAUJPO010028675.1, read as the reverse complement.
GTTTTCCGCTGTGACGTCAATAAATTAAAAATTAACTGGTGCTGTTCTTCAAAAACGTTTCTTTAATATTTACTTAATTTGAAACTTCCACAACTTTCCACATGGATACACAAATACTAGAAACCTTCAAAATTTTATCCAACTCTTTGCTTCATCACATTACAGAAAAACATGCAGACAAACAGACAGACAGATTAATAGACTATTTCACTTAAAGAATTATTTTATCTAGCCTCTGTATCTATTTCATTCACTGCATGCCCAGAGCGTTGCAAATCTTTCCATGCGTCATTCTACGAGATTAAGTGCCGGAGATAAATCACGACGACGAACGGGTCGTTATAGACTATGCTCTAAATAGTACCCATTCCAACAGGCTAGTCCGTGTAGCAACGTAGACTTTAGCAAAATTAGCCCCTAGAAAACTTTCAGAAAGTAGCCCCCCACCTACAAGTAGCGAAACATCAAAATTAATTGCATGAAAAGGTCTTAACAAATATATCAACAGAAATATGCAGTGTCATTTGGACACATTTTGAACAAAGCTTCAACAAAGCTATATTAACAAATATCAACAGAAAATTCAAGTGTCACAAGGACACCTTAATGACAATTTTTTTAACTCATCAGTGCAGCCCCCAGTTAGCTTACTAAACATGAAGCCCCCCTCCTAGTAAGGTAACCCCAGCATTTAAAAATAAGCAGCGCCACTACTGCCAAAAAGATTTTAGGTTCCCCCTAAGCTCAGGAGGGGGGGGGGTGTGCATTCTATGAGATGAGTCTACCTTGCAACAGGCCTGTACAAATGCGCACTGCATAGAGAATAGGCTGTGAAGATCCGTTCGTCATCGTCATTTATCTCGGCTGCTTAATTTAATAACACTATAAACAAGCATTGACAAAAGAAATCTTACCTGCAGAAAGAATGTGTCTTTGAATCAATTGTTGGCGGCTAGGCCGTGCTCGTATCTTTTTCGTTAAAAAGTCTCCAGTCTAAAGAAGAAGAAATTTTCATAAACAATTAGAATGCCAAAAATAACGCCAAACTAATTGAGTGAAAACAAATAATTGATTGATTGATTGATTGATTGGACAAAAATAATTCCAATAAAAATACCCATACCTGGAATATTTCGGGCCTTCAGGAAGAAACTCGTGTCCAAGAACAATAAAAATTAAATCGAGAAAGAAAATAAAAAGGTCTTTTCGAAAGAGCGTTTTCACTCTTGCAAAACAGTAGGGAGGCTAAGTATCAGAGATAAATCACGACGACGAACAGGTGTTTTTCTATCAGCAAGGTGGATAAAACATCTGCTTTGTTCTACAACGAAGATTTTCACGATCTTTCGTTCTAAAGCCGTCTAGCTATGGTTCTAACCTTGGTTCTAGGAGATGCAGAGGCAAATTTGCTGCAGGAAGCGGATCAAAACCCGTTGGTCTTCATGGTGATTTTCATTCTTAACCTCGCTAGTGTTGATGTTTCAACAAATGGTCCTTTATTTGTCTTTGTGTTCAGATGGTATTTTGAGAGAATGTCCTTCTCAGGTATTTTAGAACTTTACTTGAGAACAAATTTTAAGGAAATTCTCTTGGGGAAAAGCACGCTAGTCAACAGCATGTGCTTTAGTTTAAAACAACACACTTTGAGGTTTAAGAATATTAACTAAGACGAGGAGTAAAAGTGACTATACACCAATCCATCGCATTCAACAAGCGCCAATAACAATAAGCCCTACCTTTTGTCTCTCCAGTTGTGCGACTTTGTTAAAGATGGCGGGTGCAGCTGCGTGTGCATGAGCTGAAAAAACAACGAAAGTCATTTTGCTTTTAAAAGGCATTCAAGATGTATATGTTGTTATTACTGAGAGATTATTTAGAGGAAGAAAATATCTTTCAAAAATTTGAGCCAAAACTTGTTGAGTCAATACTGGGTGAACACCGCGAAGGAGAGACCAAGAACAATCATTGGTTAGCGTTGGAGGAGTAAGGAGCGCTCCTTCACAGGGTTATCTTAAATTTCGTGTTTCAGCGTAGAAAGAAAGTAAGATATATTTGCGTACAATATGATAACAAATAGAACAAAGTTGTTGGTGGTTATAAGCGAACAGGATTTTCATTGTTGACTTAAATTCAATCCGATAGAAGATTAATTATCCTGCGAATAAAATGTAAACAGATTGGAAGATATGACTGAGAGATGGATTACGCATGAGAAGTAGTATAAATGTGTTTTGTGTGAGGAGTGCAACGAAAAGGCCACAAGCGTTCCTTTGTCATTTTGACCTCTATTTTGTAAAACAATTTTCTATTTTTCTCTAAGCTGAGATTTTATAAAAAACTCAACAAATAATGTGCCTGTAAAAGAGCTATGGGGAAGAAGCACCAGGTGTTGTGTGCCAGAAACATGAAACGTGAAAATGTCAAAAGATTAACATTTCCGCGTGTATCCTTAAAGGATGAGATTAAGGAGATAAAAAATTACTTACAAACCGGACGCAAGATATCCAACATTTTTTTGCGGACACTTTGAACAAACAAACAAACAAGCAAGCAAACTAAAGTATTTCTTCTTTCTGCAGACACACGTCTCAACGCATTCTCTCACAAAATCTGAGAATGTCAACACAGTTGTTGCATTTATTATCATGAAAAGTATCCTTTTTAATTTGCTTTCTCAATTTTCTCCTTCAGAACAAACAAAAAAATGGTAATTAATATTGATAGCAGTTGATGCGTAAGCAATTAATTTTTCAACTTTAATAGAAGCTCGTCAATATGGTAACATGGACGATCGATTAACCAACAAACTAACTGGTCGCTGAAAAAACAGACCAAATCATGGAGATAACCAAAGATAACAGCTTTTTAAGGGAATAAACTAAGCACCTGTGAGGTGTTAGAGTGACTTTTGTTTAAAAATATTTTAAAGATAGGACCCAAAGTCATTTAAACTTAATTCCAACAGGTCAAAAAATCTTGAAAGTTGATTCATTCATAACAAATTTAGCTCGATTCCACACAACAACACCACAAGAGGAGTATTTTTTATCATTTTCACATTTTCATCATTACACTGCACGCAATTTATCAACGTGCACAGAATTGATAAGCTTCGTAAGCTACTTAAGAAAAAGAGTTTTAATTTGAACTCTACCGAGTACGAGTTAAGTAAAATATTAGACTTGTTGTTTGTGCGAATGATATTTTAAAAGAGAGCGAGAGAGCGAGAGAGCGAGAGAAGAAATGAAACTAATATATTTGAAATCAATCTTCATTGAGACAGAACAAATAATTTGGATAAAAGTGTTCCTTACTCGTTCTTCAATGAATGGTTAATAAGAAGATAAAACCGAAACACCACTTCCACCACCGCCTCTTTACCGCCCATCAGTTCAAAGCCGTCTCTACCACCCAGTTCATCAGTTGTACAACTACAACTACAAAGTCTGAGTTGGTCCGATACAACTCTTACCTGATGCTTACTACAACTACTAAGTCCGAGTTGGTCCGAAATAACTCTTCCCTGAAGCATACGACAACTACAAAAGTCCGAGTTAGTCCCAGATAAATCTTTCCTAAAGCATACTACAACTACAAAGCAATGGGAAACAACAAATCACAAAAAACTCTAATTGGAAAAATCCCTTCAAAAAAACTGAACCAAATCTACCGCTTCGTTGCTTGTTTTCTGGAATCTTGAAACTCAATTCAAAGTAACTTTTAACTTGTGCAGGAAATGTTCTTCAGCTTTTCATAGTTCATCACCACAAGGACGAGAAAGTATTTTGATGAAACAAATTAAACAGTCTTTTTGAAATGAGCAAAATCAGAAACATGACAAAAACAGAGTTTGATAAAACCCAACTTAACACATATGTGATACTAATCTTTTAAACATTCAAAACTTTCTTTTCGTGTTTTATTTACAAGAAGCCATCAACAAACAAATTTTCTCATGTTTTCAGAAAATTGTTGTCATTTGAATACTTTCTCCGACCACCAAATAAAGACAGGCAGGGTCATTCAAGTTTTTTCTTGCAGACCTAACTTGCATCTTACTGGAAGAATCAGCGTAAAAGGGAGTATATCTTCATTTTTAGATATTTTGTTTTGCATACTTTCATGCAGATCTTTGAGTCGAAACGATTATCGATTTACGATGATCAGTGACGTCACATATGCACCCAATGACGTCATAATATGTTTATGCTGAACTTAAAAAAGTTAGCTGTTTATTTTGCAAGAGTCATTTAAAAGTTAAACATGTTTTGTTATCTCCCTAACGAAAAGCAAGTTTTTTATCTCTGTAATAACAAAAGGTGGAGTTTAAAAAAGAAGGTGCATATAAAAGGGAATACTAAATGACGTCAATTCATGAAATGCCTAAAACCCAGATTGAACAAACCAATATGGGTGGAAGGAAATTTCTCAATCGTTTACCGTTGAGTTTCCACAGAAAAGGAAGGTAAAATGATAAAGTGTGACGAAAGCAAGAGAAGAGACAAGTGGTTTGCTATTTTTGTTTTCGAGTGGATTACTTCTCCGCTTTCAACTTCTCGCATATCAAAAGCGATTGAGTAAGTGTGAGAATAGTTTTATGCCAAAAAATACTCCCCTGACAACCTGATTATCCTGGGATAAAGACTAACGTGTAATCCACGTACGACGATGACGATTGAGACGTACGCAATCACAGAAGGATAATAACAGAATTGAAAGCAAGGAGAAAGTGAAAGTAATAAATCTTTTTTTCGTCTTCCAATATCTCTTCATTAATCAAAGTTATTATGCAAAGAATTGTCAAAAATTTTAAAATGCCTGAGAGTTTCAATATCTATTGGAAATAGAAAGGGATAAAGGAAGGAAGTTGTGTTTTTATTTAGATCAAACATTTTGCATCGAAAGGATACCGAGATAAATGTTTCATTTCCTAAACAAAGATATTATATAAAACACAGGACCAATATATTCGAAAGAGTCTCCAGAGAGCAAAAGAAATTTGATGATGTCCCTTTTTCTAGTAGGTTTGAAAGGAATATCTTAAGCTTGATAGCCTCACTGGTAAAAGAATCTCAATCGAATTCATGAAGTCATACCTGCCACCGGCAGCAGAATTTGTAGTGTTGCCATCATTTCAACAGAAGAATGGACCAATCACAATCAAGTGTTGGAAATTTTGAGCCAATCACAACCAAGTGTAGACAAATTTTGAACCAATCGCAGCGAAGGGTTGGCAAATTTGGAATGGTTCGGTCCAACTCAAATCGAATATTCAAAGAAATCCAGAATACAAATGGAGCGATGGTAAAGCCTCCACTAAACACACTTCCAATAAAATACAACAAAAACGAACTTCTGTATAATAATGTACCGACATCAACTTTGGATCGTTTAAAAAGTTTGATAAATAACCACGCAATCAATAAAAGTCAAATCACCATCATTTTTCAATCAACTCAAATTTATCTCCTTCGATTAAAGATTTTTGTATAAGACGGTTTAAGAGACTTTCTTCTCATCAATGACAGAAAGTAAACAAACACATTAACCACATCAGACCGTAGAGTTTTGCCTGATGATGGTGGAGTTGAAATAACAGGCCTGACAGTTGAAAAACAAAACAAAAAGTAAAGAGAGAGATTCAAACAAACACACCAGTAGACAATCAGGTGAGAGGAAGTCCCCCCTTATTTTCTCAGACTCTTTTCATTAAGTAAATTAACTATTGGACCTTAACTGAGATCATTTCCCAGGATTAAGACGTTCAAAATTGTCTGTTTTGAGAATTATCTCTGATGAAATTAAACAAACTTCATTTAACGTAAATGGATCAACAACTCAACTTTGATGTCGTTGACCAAGAGCAAAGCAACGTATTAATACATTACGAGTTAACTCAAAGTCACTGAGGCGCAGTAAGAAAATGCACTGATTAACTTTAACTCGGGAAATTATGAAACAACTCGGCTTAACTTTAACTCGATGATGATAACTCGGTTCGACAAAACATACAATTACATAACAACTTTGTATGGGAAAGAAAGACAACTTCAAGTGCCAATTGACACAAATAAATCTAAATGTTTTCAGTCAAGCTTTGACCCGCCCCCTTCGCATCTTAAAAAACTCGTTCATTCAAATACTAAGAAATCAAATCAAATGAAGCTTAATTAACATTCGAGAGCAAATCACATGAGCCTAAAGCACGAAAAAAAAAAAAGAAGCAAATTGAATGAGAATTCAACTCCAATTGACCAGAATTTCCATTCCTTGGCTAGCTAACAGAGAACAACAATTTGATGGACCAAGCCATCATCACGTATACCTCATAATGTATACCTCTAATGTAAACAAACTTCTATAGAGACACGAGTCAACAAATAGTGAGAAATTGCAACGCTAACTTGCATAGCTACATAACAAATTGAATTGTTGGTAGATAGGTCTCTTTACCGAAAGGAACAAACAAAAGCCAAGCAAACAAACGAGTGGGACTTTGCCATCGATGGATTGACAATCAAACTAAATTAATATTTACTTTACGATAAAACTCTGAATCCTTCACATTTAGTTCATCTTTCATGTCTTCCTTTATACAAAAGTTTCTGAATATCGTTTGAGTAAAAGACTCTTCTACAGAAAACTTGAGTGGTCTCAAATTAGCAGGCCCACAACCTCTTGACCCAAGATAACATTATTTTGAACTACAAAAATAAGGCCCAAATAAACAAGTCATTTTTTAAAAGGGGGGTTTAGATTTTTTTTAAAGGGTGGAACAGGGTGATTTGATTAAACGAAAATCAATTTAAGTAAATCCATCCATTTTGAATCTTCTTACCCTGCATGATAGTCTCATGTTATCATAACTATGGGTAGCCAGGTAGGGTCCAGCAAACGTGGATGATGCAATGACTATGGGGTGTCATTACCCATGTCCGAAAAATATTTTGTAAAATATTCTCAGAATGAAAACGAAGAGAATTTCAAAGAATCAAGTCAAACAATCCTTGAAAATATTCACCCATTACTCTCTTCAACTGTTTCCCCAATAATCCCGACTTCAAACCCGATCCTTCTTAACCTTCCAAAAGCGATAAAAGCGAGAATCAATATTTGAACTAAACAAACGTGAAGTGAACTTGGCATCCAAAAGAAAATAATCTTTTTCACACAAAACGTCATAGCGATTGCTCAGCATACTTGTCAAGGTTCTCACAATATAGAAAGTGAAAGTGAAACCAAGTGCTGACCAAGTCTTGCTATATAGAGCGACTTTTTACACCGTTTGAACTGAGCGGAATTCGTACCGCAGATGTATTAGGTTCAAAGAGGAGTACCGCAGAGGGAGTTCAATTGTCGCTTAGTTTATTGGTTTTTCTCGGATTTCCTTTCTGCAAAAAGCAAGAGCATAGTCTGGATGAAAGATTTAAAGTAATCCTGAAGTTGTCCAAAAGATTTGTCCACACCTGTCAAACATCCGTAACACCCTAACAACGGCTATATTTTGCTACGAGATTTTACACTCTCTCAATCTAACCCATACAGCTACATTTGATTGAAAAAAATCCACATATTTTTGTAAAACCATAAATTTATCACTCGATTATGTTGACTGGAAGACGGATTTTGTGGTTTCCAATAAGTCTGAAAGATTATAAAAATATTTCTGCTCAAATTTCACAAATACTCTTCACAAAAATGTTAAATTCTCATCAATACGATCCGCTTTAAAAATTTCTTTCACGAAAAACTGAGATGTGCGAAATTTCCAAAATCTGCTGTTTATTAAGATCAGAATTCAAACGACAGACGAGAGCTCCTTTGATGAAACCAACTTAAAAGCCCACCAAAAAACTAGCTTGATATTCATTGTGCAGAAGACAGAGGTTATCTTGCTTCGAAAAAGTCTCATTTGATCACAAGAAGAATTAAAAAGTTATGAGAAGACTGAATTGTCTTGAGTTCGAGGACATGTGTGTGTGATCAGGGAGAAGACATTACATTGGTGAGAACGACACACTGTGACACGCTCAAAATAAGAAACTTTCTGAAAATAAAAACTCAATCTTTTTATTCGAATCGTTTAAACAAATTAAACCCCTCAACCAAAAGAAGGTCTTTATACATCGCAGCGTGCGGTGATACGCTTTTAGAAAGAACGGCGGGTGAGGAAGGGTGAATTCAAAAACTCTACTGTGGTGTCAGCAGATAGAGAGAATATATCAGTTTGTTATAATTGAATTTTTGAGGCGAGCGGGCAATAATGTCCGCCCATGCGCTTGTTTGCGTGATTTTATGCGAATCAAAATAAGTGAAGGGTCAACAAAAAAATTAACAATTTTTATTCCATTGATAATCATGAGAACTAATAAACAACTTCAGATGACAAAAAAATTAACATGGTTTGAAACGCATTGATGCTGAAGAAAAATAACAATATTAAGTCACCATCGACGAAAAGCTTCCGTAAGAAAAGTTACTCCGTCACGAGGGTTTTGTTGCCCTCCTCGCAGAACCAGATTACACAAGATTCTTCAGAAAAACGTCTCTAAAAATAGGGAATAAGTTTTATTTTATGAAAATCTTGGAATAAGTGACATTCCGTGAGATGACAATATTACGAAATGAGCGATTAATCAAAAACACAATAATATTATGTCATCATTGAAGGATAAATGATCGAACCAGTCATATGTTTGAAAGTCAAATAAACGAATGATTGTGTCTTCAAAAGTTTGAGAAATCACAATTAATACATAGTACTAAATGTCATCATTATGGTTGCTTAGCAACCAACCAATTATCAAAACTAGTCACAAGAGCATGGTTAAAATCCTTTTTGAAAATAAGTAGGCATGATTAGTTATTAGTTGCTTTTGTATTGAAGCATTGTGGGAGAAAAGTATAATCTCTAAAATTCGATATAAAGATGTTTTTAAACAACAGGGCTAGACACAGACAGAGTTTTCCATGCATCCCTTTTGATGTTGGTAATTAAATTATAATACTGATTAATTTAATAATGACAAAATACAAAATACAAAATGAGAAAGATTATGGTCACGGAAAATTCAAATAGACGTTAACAAGTTTTACGAGGGCGGATGGGAGGGTGGTTTCGCTAAAGCGTAATGACAGGGTAGTTTTACTTAAGTGGGAAAAGAAGTTGGTTTTGCTAGGGTGTGATGACAGGGTGGTTTTACAAGGACGGTATGGGAGGGTGGTTTTACTAGGGCGCGACCGGTGGATTAAAACCAAGCGATCAAAAACTGCAGATGAATTAATGAGCGATTTATTTGTATGAGTGCAAAAACTTAATAAAGACAATCTCGTCATGTTCTTTTGGATAATGTTGACGTGATCAAAAAGATGTTTCCCGTCATTAATGTTCACATCATTTAGAATCATGTGTGAAAAGAGTTGGAACATTACGAGATATCCTCTTCGTTTCCTTCAAAGCACTTCCAACCTTCAAATCGCTATAATTGGACATGGTAGAGAGAGAGAAGAGAGAGAGGTCGCTGAGCTAACTTTTTCACCGTGCAACGAAAAATGAAAGATGCCAAAATACACAGGAAAACTCATTATGAGCAAGGCACATTGATGCCGTTTAGAAGAAAGGTCCCCAAAAACTAATTTGGAAAACTTGTTGTTCGCTGGATTCAAACTTTGGCAATTTCTAAAAGCGTACAAGATCCTTCTTGGTCAGTGATTATATTTATATGATGATAGCAGTATATGATTGGATGTTGCGCAATAACGTCAAACTAAAGACTTGAAGATAAACGATTGATATAAGGATTTTAAAAACTGTCATTTTTGTCCATCATTTAAGATGTGTGTGACCACAGATAATTAGGTGGTGATGAAAGAGTTATGGTCAGTCTTACCTGGAATGATATTTCGATCCACTAAATCATCGCGGTCAGGTCGATTCTTCAGACGACGTGCCAAAACTATAAAAAAAAGTAAATCGTATGAAGTGCCATGATGACTTAAACGTGAACATGTATATAGAGATGTAAAACTAAAATTCCCCTTCCCTTGAAATTTTATAAAGAAAGTAAAAGTGGGGTCCAGGCCTCCTGAGTAAAGGAAAGCCTATTTATTTTTAAATGGCCAAAAAAATTAGGGGGGGGGTGCATGCCATGTAGTAGAGCCAAGAAGAGCATCAAAAGTCTTTAAGAATGTAGTAGCTGTGGGGCTCCATAATCTTTAGACTGGTTGGATAAATCACTTAAAGGATGTAATCATATCTTATGAGATAATTTTATTGAAATGAATTGACAGATGCGATTTACCATCATGGTGTTGCGTCATTATTTCATGTATTGAAACAATTTTCGTACTTTCGTTTTTGCTTGACTAGAGCAATAAACAATTATTTAATAGTTTTTCAATAACATCATAAGTAACAGAATAAGGATTGACAAACACAAAACAAATTGAATATGTGCCCTTTATAACTCTTGTGTGAACATTTTATTCAAGTTACAAGCGAACTAGACAACTATCAGACAAAAGCCTACATTGGAGACCGTAAATCTCTTCTTAAGATATCACACAGGGCAAGGTTTTTTATAAACCAAAAAGATCAGATAAGATGAAAAAGGAGGTGGGCAAAATATAAAGTTGTGTATTTAAAAAAAAACTTCTCATTGCACGATAAGAAGGATTGAGAGTTACAAATGCATCAAACGACAGACCCACTAAACCCTTTTTTCAAATCTGAACACTCAACTGACCAGCTTAACTTTTACATTCACTCCAAACTCATACTGTAACAATCATAGCTTTTAAAGACTGAATTTATCCTGAAGTTCAAACCACACAACTACAGAAAGATGTGACCAGCAAATACTGAGATATAATAAAGAGAAACTTTTTCAAGTTAATAAACATAATTGATGATAAAATCCGCAACATCAGTTAAGTGTCGTTTTGGAGGACAAAATGGAGATGTTCCTTGTTCTGTTACGGTTATCACTATTTATCAGTGAATTTTTGCTTAGATCACTGATTTCTAGAAATCTTAGGCCTACTTTCATTTTTGAAAAATTATTTTTCCTTCGCTCATAGTGTTCATCATCAGTGATATAATTTACACAAAAAAATAAAGAAAAGTGAGTATTACTAGGTTTTTGTCAATACTAATTAAAGTATTCGATTTTGGAAACAACAAAATGAAATCAAAATGAAATCTGTTGAAGACCCTCAGAATCTCTGTAGATTGTAATTAGTGTATGAAAACTTATGTCATGTTTTGATCAAACAATATGCAAATAAACAGTTTTTCACAAAATTGGTAACATTGTTTTTTATGTTTGTTTTTTAAGCATATTCTCTTAGCTACTTTTGTTGATGGCCAATAAAATGCATAAGACATGGGTTGAAATGTTGTCAAATATCTTTTGGATCTGATCATTAAATAAATTTGTTATCTTTCAGCTTATTCCAGATAGTGCTATAAGTTTTAAATTTAATAACGCACTGGAATGAATGCAGTTGTCAGGATGGTGGTTCACTCTGTGTAAAGGATTGGAAGTAAAATGTCAAATCTATCCCAAAATTATATTACTACCAACTCCACAATGAGAAAACAAATTACAAATTTTTATTGTGATGTACATCAAATATTGATATATTTGACATAAAATTTCCTTCATCAATTTTTCTACTGATTTCCTTCCTTAATCCACTAAAACACAAACATTTAAATCCTGCATTAAATAAACCATCATGGAGTAGCATGAAAATTTTCTTTGTTCTTTTTCATGAAGTTTAGAAAAAACTTTGCAACATTATTATCTAAATATTTTTGAGTGTTACTATTTTGAAGTAGCTTTTTCATACAGTTAGATATTATGAGTAAAAATATGGTTCAAACTGATAAGACCTTTTTTTCGCCAACCCGGATTCCTGAAAAATTGTTGCCCAATTTCAAAAAAAACTAAAGATTGTTATTATTCCTCTGAACTATAGTTAGGCAAGGGGAATATTGTTAGGAAGATCGTGGAATACTCTGCTTTGTTTGTTTTTTTCAATTTAGAATGACAACGATAATGTTCTTTATTAATTTATTCACTTTCAGTTTTTTAGAAAAATCCTTCTTGACAATCAAGCTTTGAAGGACACAACACAAAAACCTCTTTTTGCCATTGCATATAAATGTTTCATTGGGGCTGGGACAAAAAATCCCTAATTTATAACTTTTTTTGCCTAATGTTTTTGTTGCCGAAACAAAGAAAAATAGCAAATCAATTTGATCATACAAAAACCCTTGTGCCCCTCCCCTCTCTTTATTTGCAGCATTTTTGCTTTTTTAACCAATGAAAATATTGTTTAAACAATTTTTAAAAAACAAATCGTAACACTTTTCCATTTGTACTGTCAACAGGGACAACATAGTATCAAACATGGAATTCCAGAACAGATGCAGTTTTGCTGAACTTCCAAGATCTTGTGAATGTTGATGTTTGAAAATGAAACTAGAATTCAATGCCGTTCAAACAAAATTTGAGAAAATGGCAAAATCCAAGCAATTAAAATGCTGTTGGAAAGCTAAGCAAGTGCATTGTTTTAGAAATTTTACGACTTAGACTTTTGTTTTTTTAATTGTATTGGAATAATCTGATATGTTCATATCATTCTAATTTGAATTTGATGTGTGATTGATAAAGCTTTGTAAAATCATCAAAACAAACTTGTTGTCATAAAAGAAGACAGATATTTAGTAATCCTATGTTTGATTAGAGGATCCCAAGTTGCCCCTGCCTCTGCCTGTTGACAGTAACTAACATATGAGAAGAGTATGGCGAGTATGGGCTCACGCCTTCAGTCGAGTCAACTAGATAAAAAAATGTATCATTTTTAATGCCTTGAAAACGAAATAAAAAAAACATGCATCCAAAAAAGTGAGATTCATGACGTATGAACAAGCGTTGAACTAATTTTTGTAAACAATGGTTAAGAATTTAGAAAAATGCTTATTGACGCAAATGAGTAGCATATCAAATAATTTGTAACACATAAACAACTGAAAATTTGTTACAAAACTATACCATGCGGATTACATATGCTGTTAAAAACAATAGAACCATAGAATCACACACGTTCGTAAAGTTAATTACAACATAAGTAACTTGCACTTCATCCTGCTTCATCTTAGAAGTGAAAATGTATTTTATCATCTTATTGGTGATTTCTGAAGGTTGCGGTTGCAAGCTGAAAATTCTTCATTTTAGCCTTAAAATATTTGCTGAAAAATTTCACATCATTAGTGAAAGAATGATCCAAAACTGCTAGTTCATTTATCATAAATTGCAACTATTAGTTAGGTAGCTATGATGACCAAAAATCCAAAAACTGTGCAAAATTTGGGATTATTTTTAACCATCCCAGACGGGCCATATCACTCATTATCTCCAGTTCTAGTTGCTTTGATGACAAAAAGAATTGTAGAAAGATCCAGTAGATATTGGGGATTTGTGATTTGAAAAAGCTTTTACTCAAAAGTTTGTCAATGGGTCGCTGTATATTAGAGTTCACGTGAGATTGGATGAAATTCTGTAAAATCTAACCAGAATTTTAAGAATTTTTGGTATATTTGAGGCTAGACTGTTTCCCTGAAAATCTTTGGGTAAAGAATTTTTCATTTACTTTTTATTCCCCAAAGTACGCTTGATATTTCTACCAAGTTTTATGACATTTGGGAAACTAGAACTGGTGATATAACATGATAACTTCCAAAAAATGCAGTTTTTCCCAATTTATTTAAAAATTAGTACCACGAGCCAAAGGGGGACCTTAGAATTTTCATTTTAACACTTTCAGACATCTAAGTAAAGTTTTTCTGCATTCTTATACCCTTAGGATCTCATTTCAATCAACTTTGAATAATCCCGCCCCTATCCAACTTTTGGGTCATCATAGCTACCTGACTCTAGTATAATACTTTTGGTTTTAATTGTTCAAAAGCTGTGTGACGAGAGCACTAATGATTTTGTAATAATTGAGTAAAAAACCTAGCGTTTTGAGCAGCATTTATTAAACATCTTAATGTACATTATCACTACATATTAAAATGATGCGTTTTTTATCTAGTTGACCTGACTGGCATTATGTCACTTTAAATACATAGATAGATGGATAGAACAGAAGAGAGAGTTCAAAATGGCAGAATTTTAATTTCATTTTCATGTGTTTTGTTTCATGAGCTATATACCCATGCGACACAAAAAAAGACTTTCATGTTGTTGTTAAATTTTGTTTTGGAATGAAGATTTGTCAGACTGGGTCAGAGAAACGCTGTGTACCAGGTTGTACCAGTCCTCAATTTCCAATTGTAGTGATTCACTTGGCAAGTATACAAGTCTTCCCCCAGGAATTGGGTAGTCAGTTTGAGGTTGCTAAACGCGATGCTTACTAAGAGTGTAGATAGTTTTAAAAATGGGCTAAACAGCTCCTTGAACGAACATACTGAAACAAAATGAAAAAAACAAACCATCTCTATTGCTGAATAAATTGTCGAGTGATGGTGAATGTCTTTTATGTGAAAAGCGAGCTATGCCCATCTGATTTGAATGATGTAAATTGTTATCTAGTGGTGGGTGTTGTAGCAATCTTGTATCAAGAAATCCAGTTGGTTGGTCTACATCGATGTTTATAGACAAGCTATTTTGATATGGATTCTGTTCCATTATAAACTAATTCAAAACACGAAAAATCATACATCTGAACAGTAGATAAATCAGCCACAAATATAAACATTCTCATCCATATTTCTTTACAGTATTTTAACAAATTAAATGATTCAGATTGTTTATCTCTTATTATTTCTTTATTATTTGTCTTTTTTATCAACTTTCCGCCTCCATCATTTTACAAACTCTACTCAAATGTTTTGAAGGTTAAACTCGGACTGCCGACTAAGCGAAAATTTGACCTTTTTACCGAAAAGCGATAAAAATAGCAACATTAGGTAATCGTTTAATGGCTAGCATGGAGTGAAAGATGCAAATGGCGTTTGGCGTTTGTGTTCAATCTTGCGCCACAACAGTTTGTATTATGGAACAAACAAGTCAACATCGTTTAAACTCGTTTTCTCGGGGACACAACAGCCAGCCAGGATAAAAAGAAAGAATTATATATTCACAATAACTTGAATCTGATTTTCAAAGAAGTCATCATAATGCTTCTTGATGCTTTACCTTCAACATGTCGGACATTAGAAGAGCCTGCCCTTTTTTGACAAACCTCTCGTTCTTTAGATAACAATTTTGAAGAAATAGTATCAGTCGGATTTATAACAAAAATATTTTATTCCTAAACATTTTAATTTCCCAATGCAAAATAAATATTCAAAATGAAATCATTTTTTGTAAAAAAAAATAGGAAGACTGGTGATGGTATGAAACAGAAGAGGTCAACGTTCTCTCTAAATGTCAGAAAGCTCATTGTCCTGGGCACGAGGTTGAGCGGAAAATTTCAAGGTTTACCTTATCGGACAAAAAGCTGTCGGATTAATTTTTTGTCGGACTAAATTATTCATCGGACAAAACTTTCGTCACTTTTGTCCGACATGTTTTTGTCCGATAAGATAGTAAACCCTAACTGACGTCTCCTCTGTTCTAAATAGTTTTGGGGAAAATTTGCACTGCACTATTCGAACGTGAGATGTTTTAAGCAGATTGAACACTGGTTTTTCTGGTTTTTTTTTAAATCTCAAGTATTTTTCATCCCAAACTATGAACTAGAACAAATCACTTCCAAGTGTGCTTCCAATCGAAAACGAAAAAACACGAACAAAACGAAGCCCGCATTCTATAACAGAGCATGAACAGAGTAACAATACAATGACAGTATATCGATTACAATTTTCTAAATATTAATAATTTATGGTATTTATAATCGAAAACATCCTGGTCGCGATGAAATGTCAAATAAGCTTGCCATCAATGCTGCGTTCAAACAGGATAACCATCCATCAAAACAAATGAAATCGAAAGTCCACCCAGTTAGCGTTCATAATGAAATCGAAGGTCCACCGAGTTAGCGTTCATTTCAAAAAAATAAAATATTAGAAATATATTTCATTCAAGATCAAAGTATTGTTCTACAAATAACTACTGGCTGTCAAGACCATCCAAATCCCCTCGACGGACCTCTACGGTTAGGCCGAGAGAAGAACATTCATTGAATAGCTATAGTTCTCCATGAAGGTAGCAACTTTTCTCATGATGTCATTATAACATCGTCTTCTACACTACGTTGCCACGTCTACCGTCGCGTCGGCGTATTGGCTTTGACGGTTGCGGGATCCACTTTGAAATGATGGAAGAAACTTTTGGTCATCTCGATCATATTCTCTTGTGTGCATTCAGGTAGCTCACCCACAACTCGTGCTGAAGAAAAAAAGAAAGATAGGCCATGGTTCAAATATTTGTATGAATATGACCTAAGGGAACCATCTGTGCTTTTCAGAAAGGATCCTCTGTAGGATAAAGGATAAAGGATATCCAATATCCGAAGATATCCAGGAGTAAGAATTTAAAGACCAAGGGTATCCAGGGGGTTCGAAATTTTCAGCACGGATATCCAGGGGGAGCGGTGTTAAGAAAAATCGACATTCTTAACAGAGAGAGGGGGGGGGGGTACAGATTCTTT
Organism: Tiaropsis multicirrata; assembly: GCA_032270745.1. Taxonomy (NCBI): domain Eukaryota; kingdom Metazoa; phylum Cnidaria; class Hydrozoa; order Leptothecata; family Tiaropsidae; genus Tiaropsis; species Tiaropsis multicirrata. The sequence goes on along the minus strand of JAUJPO010028675.1, from coordinate 1,689 downwards.
CTGGAGCCCATTGCATGAAAGGCTTTTTCAAAACGCGAGTAAATTAAAAAAAAAACTGTTACAATTTGGTTGTCAATTTCATTCAGCAAATTCCCTCTTAACATTCTATTTACTATTCTTCCGCCATTAAACAGGAGAACGAATAGAAGAACCGAAATAAGGAATGAGATGAACCAAGATTGAATGTGTTTTCAAACGATAACAAAGTATTATACTGTGGCTAAAAGCTGCGGAACAACACAATCCACCTACCGGGCGACCCCGCCATGATGGTGAAGGGCGGAACAACTGTTTCTGGTGGAATAACGGTATTATCTGCAATCACGCAACAATCTTTTAAAACGGAGCGTCGACCCTAGTAAGCAAATTACGTGTTAAGAATTTAAGACTGGTTGCAAACACCACTAGTTTCTTGGAATGTTTCCGAAATAAAGATTACGTAATGGATATCATGAAATATGTTACGTAATGTTTATGTCAAAGAAACATATCCTGGTCCCAGCAAACGACCTTTACAATCATTTTGCCAAGTCCTAATCCATTTTCAATTTGCATGTCCAAAATTTTGACCCTGACACTTGAATGTTCATTCTTGTGTTTTTTCTTTTTGTATGTATGCGTGATATTCGAACGGCAAGCAGAACAACGTAAGCATCGTCCTTTAACTAAATAATATAAATAACAAAAAACGACTTACGATGACACAATTTTTTCCTATGTAAGCATACGAACCAATTTGTGCTGCGTTGATGATCGAATCCTCCTTGACCAAAACATGATCGCCTATGTGCAGGGGAAAGAATGCTCCTCTATAAAAAAGAACAAAATCATAATAACATTACCTATGTGCAGGGGAAAGAATGCTCCTCTTTAAAAAAAACTGAATATTTCAACATCTCACCCTTTACTGAATTTTTTGAAAGGCGGTCGAATGACACTTCGGCTGCTCAAAATACAAAACCTTCCAATTCGAACGTTAGCTAAGTCACCACGAACGATACACTCTGACATAATGATGGTCTGAAAGAAAACATCGATAAAAGTTTCAGAATAACTGGAGAAGAATTTTCTGCTATATCATAATAACAAACACCCTTTGGTAAAAAGAGACATACTTTCTATCCTAGAAAACACGTGGTAAACTCTGGTTTGTAGAATTTAAAAAAATTTGCAAGGTCAGCACATTTTCAACTACGTTGTCATCGTCCATCGTAGGGTATCACTAACAGTTGACGAGGGAGGGGGTTGTCAGTGAAAAAATGGCACGCATTCCAGGGAATACCTTTGTTTACAAAAGATAAAGGTTTCAAAAGAGAAACATAAAATGTGATAATGGTTTCGATGGTTAATTTTATCGATGATTTTTCATATGCGAGTTGCAAGTTGCGAGTTGCAAGTTGCGAGTTGCGAGTTGCAAATTGCGTTTAGAACCACGAGTTGCGAGTTACAAGCTACGAGTTGCATTTTAGCAAAATAGAATCGCTAGTTGCGAGTTGCGAGTTGCATTTTAACACACAAAATTCGCGAGTTGCAAATTAAAAGTGCGAGTTCGAAATTAAAAGTCCGAGTTGCAAATTAAAAATGCGAGTTGCAAATTTTAGTATATAAAGTGATACATTAAGGGAACTTATTTTCGCGAGAACTAATTTTGGCGAGCAGCGAAAATCGTAATGAAATTTAATTTTGGCG
>JAUJPO010028564.1:0-19110 GCA_032270745.1 Tiaropsis multicirrata | reverse complement strand
GCTTTTTATTTCTTCTGACAACAGTTTTTCCTGATCATTATCATTTCGGCATTTTGACTTTAATTTTTTGACGGCTGCACTCAATATTGCTTCATTCTCATTTTTTGCTTTGATGATATTTTCACAAGCTTTTATTTCTTTATTGCTGTAGGTACTACTTGTTATTCGTTGTGATTGGTCATAGATATTTTTGGAAAGTTCTTTTGCTCCCGGACAACAAGTTATGCATGAAAATTTACGTTTTCCTTTTTTGATAAAAAATTGAAGTTGATATGCAGGTAGACCTGTACATGCGTAGTGAAGTGTTCTTTTACAACTTGTACACTTGACTCTCAAGCTATCATCGTCGTCTTTGCACTTGGTCTCGGTACAGTGGTCTTCTTCATATTCGCATCCACTTCCTGTGCTGTTTTGGTCTTTATTTAGTGCCATTTTCGGGTTTTTGATAGTTTATTTTGCTATTTTTTAGATTTGTTGAAAATCCGCCATTTTTTGTTTGAGACAGGACAGGGAGACTTCGCGCGGTTCTTTAATGTGTTCGACTCACCCAACCTTTTCCTATTGCTCTCAACCCCTTATACTCCAAGGTAGACTAGCAACTTGTCTCATTTATTTACAGACGTACAACTAGCGATTGAGCAACGCCGTAAGGAAATGCAAGAACGGGAGAAATTACGAGCGGAAAACAAAAGGCTGCAAGCGATAGAACAACAATACATGCAATCCTTAAAACACCTCGAATTCGAACGAGATCAGTTGGAGCACGAGAAAACCAAGCTTCAGATCCTTCAACAACAGCAACAGAACGTGGCCAACGAGTTCGATCGCAACGTCTCTATACAGATTGAAGAGCTGAAGATCCAGAAACAAGAATTGAAGCGGTTCGAGATGGAAAAACAAAAGATTCTGGAAAAAGAGAAAGAGATTGACGCGGTCCATTCCCAAAGAGACGCGAAGCGGAAAGCGAAGGAGGATCAACAGAAGAGCGAGCAAGATCGCATTTCGAACGTTCAAGCGTCTTTAGATCTTGAAGAGTTTGAAGCTCTTGAGAAATCAATGACTGAAGATAAATCACAAATGCATGGACTTCGTTCGAAGGCTATCACCTTGGAAACGGAGAAACATGCGCTCGCTCTATTCGAGCTGGATATTCTGACGGAGGATTTGGAGGTTCAGGATCGTTATGAACAGCAGAAGAAAGATTTGCAAGCAGAAAAGGAACAGTTGGAACAGATGGAAAAACACCACACGGAACTGGAGAACAATCTTTCAGGCCAGATTCAAAGGTATGTCGTACATCAGATTCGCCGAAAAAACTTTTGGACATAAGTTTCGGACAAAGGTTTTGGACAAAATTAGATTTTAGTATGTAATTCAATAGTCTTGTTTTTTTCAGAAACACGTTATTTGACTTCCCAGAGCATCAGAGAAAAACATAGGCAGCTTTATTTCTTTGAGTATTAAAGTTTATTAAAATACCACCAAAAAAAGAACCGTGACCTGGCTTTCAAAAAGGGGTGCTTACAGGAGGAGAACCTTTTTAAAAACAGCAATTTTCATTCAACTTAGTATATGTGGTAGGTATTTTTACTTTCCTCTTCTTTCGACTGTAACAAAGTGAACTATAAAATATTTGCGAATGAGGTTTTCAATGCTTAAATTTTGCCGATTTAATTTGCTTTTTAGGTTGCAACGGGAACGAGAACACGAACTTGAGAAAATCGAACAAGAGAAGAAACGATTGTACTCGCTCGAAAACGAACAAACAAGTGCAATCGAACGCATCGAGTCGGAACGAAAGAAACTGGTCGTCACACAAGAAAACGAGAAACAAAAATTAGAAAGAGAACGTTCGGTTTTTATCGAAGCAGAGCACGAGAGGATGAAAATCTTACAGAACGCTTTTGATGAGCAAGAGAGAGAACGAGCAAACATTGAAAGAGAGAAAATGCGCTTGCTCGACCTGGAAGAGCAACACAAGCGGGCGCTCGAAGAACTTCATCAGGATATGCTGTCGCAACAGGATAAGCTAGAGCGGGAACGAAAACTAGAACAAGAATATATTGAAACTGAACAACTTATGCTTGAGGAGCTTGAACAGAAACAGTTTGAATCAGCGAGGCAAATCGAGTACGAGGCACAGCTCATTCGAGAGCAGGTTGAACAAGAGAAAAAGGACGAGAAAGCCAAACATAAGTTAACTGAACGCTACGTAAACGAACTTCAACGTAAACAAGAGTTGGCTTTAAAGCAAGCCGAGGAGGAGCGTCTGAACATTCAGAAGAAGCGCGAGGAAGAGAACCTGCAGCTGCAAGCTGAGCGCGGTAAGCTGGTCAAGATGGAACAAGATTACAGAGAGTATACCAAAAAGTTAGAAGATGAGAAAGAACAATTGAGAGCCATTTTCGAACGCGAGAAGGAAGAAGAGATTGCGCGCATCAAAGAAGAAATGTCACGTGATAGTTCTGCGTCATCATCGTCTCCCTCGTCACCAGTCTCTCCTGTCCGTTTGTACGGCAACGATCTGGACCCGAACTTGATCATCAGGAATCGAACGCCCGAAGGAAAGGCACAGCAAGTAAGTCTAATTTTCTTTTCATTATCGACTTTCCGAACATTGTTTTGCTTTACTCTTTTATCGAAGTCTGCTAGAAATATTTAGTAACTTATAGACCCCACGACAGAGAGACTTTGAAGCACATAGAAGTCGAATTAGAAGAAGTTTATGTGACAAGTTGAAGGAAGGAATAGAATGATTAATGCTAAATTATCCTTTCCCATCATCTGTTAAAGGGGAACATACACTACAGATATTATTGGTATTTACGATAAGTTTGAAGTAGTAGTGAAGCGCAGCGAGCGGAGAGCGTCTCATTTGGCATTTGGGTGGATCAAAAAATGGGTATTTTGTCGCAGCTACCACCTCCCGTTTTGTTTACACAGCTAGACGCTAATATTTTTTACCGGTATCCGAAGGCAATCATAAGATATACCAGTGTAGATACTAAAGTAGTTTTTAGACGTACGGTCTTAACTTTTAAATTGAATCGTGTTGTTGTTGTGTTGCCAATGTTGGTCGCTGTTGAAGCTCGCCTGTTAAATTAAAATACTTTGGTCCCTGTCTCTATAACAATGTGGATAGAGCCTTAGTAATTAGGCTCCTGTCAATCAAAGGGCTTAATGCTAACTTTATTCGAATTATAAATACTCTTTAATGACAACCTCTAGTTGATCATCATTTATCTCTCTTTTTAAATACGTGATGTATCCTCTTTGCATTACATTACCCAAACACTCCTTGGTCTGGTTGTTTGTTTGTTTGTTTGTTTGTTTATTTAAAGGCTTTGTCTACTGACTTTCTTTATCTCTTATCAGACTTCGGAAATTCCACCTTAACGAAAACTGCTCTTAGCTTTTTGTGTGCCTTGCTGAATAAACCAGCTTTTTAAATTCTGGATTTAGATGCATTTTCCCAGCAATGCAACTTTAAATTTGGTTCCTCATTTTGTGACCTCACAAAGATCTAACAATTTACTGTTGATTCTCATCTCACCGAGATTGAGTATCATCTTACCGAGATTGAGTAGCCTTATGATTTAATTTTGTCACAAATTCTTGCTTGACTTTAAAGAAAGACAGGTTAGAATGGAGCCGGTTTTTAAGATTTTTATAATATTCTTATAGAAAAAAGCATTTGATATTTTTTCTATCCATGATGGAGACCTCAGACAATCGGCATTACAATACCAAGTCAATTAGTCAATTAGCAATTTTTCTTTCGTTCTCTCCTATTATTTTCTATTGTGTAGTGAGGTATTTGCATTTTGTGTTGTTTATTACCTTAATTTTCTTGTTATTTCCATCTGGATATTATGGCTGATCAAAATAAAGCAAAAGGAAATCATACAGAGAGAGAGAGAGAAAGACATTTCTTTGTATTGTACATCCGCTTGTTTGGTTGTATATTTGATATTTGACAACTATATTCATCTTGCATCAATCCCGAAGGATTTACACGAACTGTTGTTTTATTTTTTTGTTGATTTTAAACATCTCTTTGGGTTTTAGTTTTCATGGCTTTGCAAGGTTTACTTTTAGCTTACCTTCTTGCTATCTACTTGTTTTGATTGCTCGCATGGATTTGTAATATGGTTTTGTATGGAATAAATTTTGTTGTTGGTGTTAAATCTCATTGGTTTGCAAGGTTTGACAAGAAGAAAGACTGGAAGAAGTTTATATTTTTACAATTATACAATACAAATTTTTTATTAGAACGTATTTGCCACCGAAGGAATTCTTCGAATGTTGTTAAACTTTCTCAAATTCAAGCCTTAAATTCTCATCATATTCTTATAAATTTTTAGCTTTTGTAGCCTTGTATGGTTTTTTCTTAAATTGAGTCCGAGTCGCAACAATAGACACGTGTCTAAAATATCGAATCAGCCAACTTGGCAGACCTGTTGACGTGCTAATTACTTGACATATTTCTTTGTTTATATATTGTGCAAAAAATGTTTTGGCACCTAAAGGTAACGTCATTATTCATATCATGAAATAATCATTTCTCAATCTCCTCTTTTCCTGGCTAACAAACGTCAATTCCACTTTCGTCTGTATTTTTTCACGATTTTTCATGAATATGGTGTATTTATCATCTGTTTGTTTTGTCATATGATGTTTGTTTTGTTTATGTCAACAAATGAGATGAGGGAAGGATCTATCTACTGACAGCACGTATCGCAAAATATCAATTCGTTCGTCAATATTTTCATGATGCTTTTAAAAAAAGAGTGTTCCTTGTTGATGGTTGGAAGTTCAGTTGTTTATACTTCTTCAATTTGTTCATGAAAATGGTCTGAAGCACTGGATTGGATCGTTGATTTTCACTTCTTTCCTCCGTACATGTTTTTTGTAAGAAAGTCGCGAGAGGAAGAAGCCATAATTTCTTCACTTTTCTGAATATTAGCCTAAAATGGTCTTATTATTGTTGCTATTCCTAGGTATTTTTAAGAAGTTTTGGCTATTCAAGCCTAAAAGTGCTCCTAACATGTGTGACCTTGGAGCTTTAGTTCTTACATGGCTTGTGCTTATAAGAAGATCGTATTAAGATTGACTTCACCTATCCCTCCTCTGTGTGACGTCATTATGATACATCAGAATATAAGAAGTATTGGTTTTTGTGGTTTTCAAAACAACATCTTTGTGAAGCAGGAGATGCAAGGGAAAGAGATTCTTCCTTTAGCTTTAAGTTTCCTTTCTCTGTCTGTCTGTCTGTTAACGGAGTTGACGAAACGAGGCGCGATGTCGCTCTATTATTTTCTTATGTCAACTTTATATGCATTTCGTTTGAATATAAAGACTGTGTTTGATTTAATTGATTCTATATTATATTAGTTTGGTGATAATATACACATTGTATTTCAATTGTTTGTTTCAGGTTTACTTGTTTACTAGTAGTTGCTTTTCTGCTGCAGCCCCTGCTTAACAAATGTTGCATTTTCTTTGTGAAACATAGAGACATTTTAACTGGAAATTGTTACTCATATCATCTATTCTATCCAAAGAGATATTTCTTTTCACATCCAATTATAAAATCCATTTTTTAGACTTCACAGTTCCTCGTCAAAAAGGTGGGAATTTTTCGAATTATTGCCATTCAAATAAAATTATAGTAGTTTCTGATCTTGAAAGGTATCTTTGTATAGAGTATCGTTTGAATGTCTTGTGGGCTGGAAGAAGTGTTTGTTGTTTTATGTGTCGATATTTTTCGAGCAGTGTTTACATGAATCGATTTGTATTACTCAACCATTTGTTGATGTGATCACAAAATTGTTATCATCATTCTTGTGACTTTTCAATCGTCGACTTATAGCTTGTCATTGTAATTAGTTCTGATTTGTTGAAGGAAAAAATTTGCTCACATATTGATACATACACATACTGAATTAGGGTTTAGATTCGCCAATCACTTGACTCTGGTTTAAAAAGTTGACGATGAACCCTGTGTTACTGTATTTGACTTTCAAAAATGAGTCTCAACCCTTGAAGTTGACAACTTTTCCATCATGTTTGTCATTAGCTGCTAACAAATGTTATTCCAGCATCCTAATCTTTATAATCACTATATCTTTTATATTCTTTTCGTTCTGACACAATCAACATCAAACATTCATAAGCTGCTTTTCGGTAACAGGATGAATGCTGCTCAAACACAACAGAGACCTTACTTCAATATGTAGTCTTTTGATTCATTCGTCTTCTCTTAATCTCGACTCATCCTTTAGATATTTAGGGTTTTGTAACGGAATCACAAGGTATTCAAACGCACAATGTTTGTTTTTTAAGCCAGTGCCCAACTGGGATCTTTTATGGTACTTCCGCTGAAAATCCGTCGTAGAAATAACGGAATCACCCCAACAACGTATTCAAACTCAAACTGTTTCTGTTTGTTGTGCCCACCCATTTTTGGGACTGAAAACTTTGTCATTAAAATAATGAATTTACTTTCTTGCTTAATCAACACCTTTTGGTTTTCCCATCGTTGGCTAATCTCAAATTATCCTCCCTATAATCACAAGAGAACTCCATAACGGAATGAATCACTTCTCAGTTTTTATGTCATACGTATAGATGGCACTTGTGTTTATGTTTTGTTGGTTTTTGTGTTCACTTCCGTATTTTTCATACAACCTCCACTTTAAACCCTTTTCTTTTTGTGATGAAATTTCATTGAGTGGTCAATGTTTTATTGTTGAACTGTTGTCTTTTGATCAAGGAGATTGTTTGATACCGCAAAACCATGGTCATTTTATCTGTTTAATTGTCATTTAAGAAAACTCTCAGCCAGTCGATCACCTTTGCTTGCTTGTTTTTGTTGGTCGTTTTCTTTCAGTTCAAGATAATTACTTTTTTTACAGACAGGCTTTTTATTTTTGTTCCAAACATTTCGGTATTTAGGTAGCATGCTGGGATTAGTCATATTTTGTGACGTGATGCCTTTTTTAGAATTTGTCATTTTTATATTTTAAGAATCATCTCTTTCTGTAATATGGGTTGTTGCATAGCTAGTTGTCTGGGAGCTTTCTCTTTCTGTAATATGGGTTGTTGCATAGCTAGTTGTCTGGGAGCTTTCTTTTTCTGTAATATGGGTTGTTGCATAGCTAGTTGTCTGGGAGCTTTTTCTTTCTGTAGGTTTATCTTCAGTTTAGGTATCATTCATTTTCAGAATTTCTTTAGTGGAATCTTCTTGGAAAGGTTTACCTGCGTGTAGCATTGAGGTTCATCAATGAAAGTGGTCGGGAACAAAAAATGACTGATTAATTGATTGTCTCAATCCTCAATGAAATAAAACTAAAAAACCATTGATATTTCATCTAACGAAAGTATTGGCTTTTGTGCATAATAATCCTGCAAAGAAATTTTGGTTAGATACCTGTCGGTATTTCATTTTGGCTTAGCATTTGTTGATCTAAATATTTTATAAACAGTTTCTCATTGGTTTGGTTTCAGTAATCTTTTTATTTTCTTCTGGAATTTAAGACTGGTTCTCAGACGTTGTTCCCTCCCTCCCTCCTTCCCTCCATCACATAGTTTGATACATCTGCTCAAAAATATTTTGATTCTTTCTCGCTTTATAAATCACACCCTTAATCCCAGTAAACACAAGACGTTGTTTGGACGTCCGTGTGACGTTGTTTGGTCGTCCATGTGACGTTGTTTGGTCGTCCGTGTGACGTTGTTTGGACGTCCATCTGACGTTGTTTGGTCGTCCATGTGACGTTGTTTGGTCGTCCGTGTGACGTTGTTTGGACGTCCATCTGACGTTCCGTGTCTACTGAGATGTGCATTCAGCATGTCATAATTTTTCAAATTGTCGTTCTCATCGCATCAAGAAAATTCATAAAACACACAGCATCACAAACACACATTTCTTTTACTGTTCAGATCTTCACAAAGAACATCCTAGCATCTAAACAGCTCTCCTCTCTCTTTCTCTCATTCATGCCTAGATCGTTTCTTTTTTGTCGTTTTAAAGAATCTTAAGAGAAAGCGGATTGATTTTAGATGCATGACCAACTGATTCAAAAGTATTCAATTTAACATATTTGTCATACTTTGTACGTAAAAAAGACCTCTTTCTTTCAACACAGCCAGACTTTCTCCACATCAATAAATTGTTTTTCCATATGTAGCACACGAATTCGATTAACAAAAAAATACCTTTCAAAGAAGAGAAGCAAAAAAATTGTCATTCACTAACAGTTCAAATGAAGGCGTATGTTGTCTGTTTACGAAAAAGATGTATCAAATTTTGTTCGAAGTTTGATGTGTCACAGAAACGTTATTCATTACACCTCATATAAGGGTATACAACGTATGGTATGTACATACAGGCTTTCTCGGAGTGTCCTATTCATTGTCGTCATGCGTCAGATTCTCTTTTAATCGACTTATATATTTTTCTCTATGAATCAAAAGGTCTTGTTATTAATCAGCTTTTTTAAAGCATTGATCAAAGAAGCATCACTTGGTTTAATAGTGGGTTGTGTAATGTTTGTTTACCAATTACCATGTACAATTTGTCTATACCTCCTCCTACTTTTCTCCTATACCTTTTTTATTCAGTACAAAATACAACAAATAAATATTGATAAAAATCTCTGGTGTTGATGCTTGACTTCGAACAGACTTTGTTTTGGTTGGTTGGGAAGTTCGATGCGTGACGGAAATAACTCAGATCCAGGATAGCATTTTGAATTCAACCTTTTCAACCTGATTTTGTGTTACAGGTCATTCGAATAAAAATAAAATTGAGATAGAATTGGTCCTCGTCATCTCAAAGAGAGGTAAACATAAACAATGGCGTCATCAGAAAACGTTACAACATCCATACGTATCCGCCAAAAGCCACCCCGTCGACGAAAATCAGCGGACGAAAGTTCACGGGAGCCGAGCGAGAAGCAACGGATGGTCCACACCTCAGACGGTGTTTATTACCTCCAACAGAAATCCGTCTCCAGAAGCCTGGATGATCTGATTAGCTCAGACAAAGAAAATGACGTCATTATGGTAAATGGTACCCCTAGCAGTGATGCCTATCAGACAGGTTTAACAGTAAAGAGCGCGGCCGTAATAAGATTGACGGGCGGAAAGGAAGCGAGCAATCAAGAGATATTTAACAAGACAAAGGAGTTAATTGGAGATACGAATAATAATAATAACTCAATTGGTGAGTTTATGAAACCACATAATGAACATCAGCCTACAATAGCAATATTGAAAGCTGACGAGGATGGTTATGCTTTGCTGACTGATAAACATCTACAGAAACGTAAAATGCGAAACAAATCGACCTCGGATGTTATCGATGATGATTCGAACACTTTTTCTATTCAACATCCGAGTGATGTATCAGCGAGTGTAGATAACATCTACGAAAATGGTCTCTACACTAAGTTGATGGAATCGGACACAGAAACCCTCGATGGATCATCGTTAACAATTTCATCGCGATCCTCGAGTAAATCGAGACCTCGAAAACCGAAACGTTCGAATGCGTCGTTGAATAGAACTTTTGATTACGACCGAGCGCGCATTTTACCGCCACTCGATATTGGCGATGAGGAAATATCGAAATATCATCGAGAGCTGAACACCTCGCTCGACGAACATAATAATTTATCGATGTCTAAGGATAACTTTGAGGCGTTCATTTCACGCGAGAAGACCAAATACAGCGGACAGGTTTCGAATTCCGGACACGATACAACTTTTCCTTCGGACGAGGATACGTCGGATATCTCAAGAAGTCGAGTTCATTCCTGGGGAAGCGATTCTGCAAACATGTCACAACGCTCATTCGATTTAGTCGACCAAAAGATTATCGATGAATCGAAAGTCAAAGAAATTGGAGAAGTTCTCGATTCGCAGTTAGATTCCTTAGAAACACTTTTATCGACGAGTGCCCCTCCGCGACGTTCTAGCGCCAACTATGGGGGATACCGGTCTCGTAGCGTCGAAAATGTCAGCGAAAAGAAACGGTTAAGTGCAATCGAGGAAACGCATTCTCGACATAATTCGAGACGAAACATGAACCGATTTTCGTATGATGCGTTATCCGATAGAATTTACGTCGAACCTCAAAACAGAACCACTTTACCCGAAGTTCCTCGATCGACATCGTTAAAGGATCGAATGAAATCTATTAAACGTTCTCTATCGATGTCTCGTAAACGCATCGTGAAAAAGAATGGTCGAAATATCGAGTTCCCTGCCATTCGGAAATCGATTCGACTCCCAAATTCTTCGAAATCGATGCGCTCTCGAAAACGATCAGTATCGTTAAAAGACGTGTCCGAACGGAAAGGTTCGACAAACGACGTTCTTATCGACGACCAAAATGTCGTTTTACGACGAGAAGTTTCGGCAAGACGACTTTTCGCTGACAACAGATCGTCTCGTGTAATTGCACACGAATGCGATGTCATGAAAACACAACTCACCACTGAGCGACAAAAGGTGGGTATCTTCAAATGTTTTACTTCGTATTTCGCTCATGACAGCAGACTGTGAGAAAACTTCTTGCGTTCTGTTTTTATATTGTTATTAATTTTGAGATTCAAGATCTGTTTACCCTGGAACCCAGTAAACACAAGACATTGAATTGACGTCCAAGTGGCATTTTTTTATGTTAAAAGACGTTTTTAGACATCAACCGACGTCCTGTGCTTACACAATGTTTTGTTTTCTTCCTGTCGGTCGTTGAGTCACTTCGGTTTTCAAGCATCTCAATCATAAAATTTTAATTCTTGAAAGCTATTGTCCCTCCTCCTATTTTATCCCCCTAATTTTGGTATTCCAAATAAAAAAAGAATTTTTCATGTTTTTATGAAACTTTAAAATTGTATATAATTTTCGGTTAAAGTTTTTGTTCCTTTATTTGAGTTCATTTTTAAATTTATTATTTTCCTCGATGTAAATTGTTAATAAACGTATTTTTAATAGAATTCTAAATTCTCATGTTTGAGTCCAATGTTTGAACAGAAATATTTTGAACTTGAAGAAAGAAATCTTGGATAATGAATTGGTCTGATTTTCTTTCGGTAATAAAAAGACCATTTTTACCTTTTGTCGCGCGAAGGCATGATACTGAAAGAACAGAAGATAAGAACAGAAGACATAAGTATTATAATTTTCTTAGCTTCGTTTTGAAGTTGAATTTTAAATAATGAATTGGAGACTAATAGCCAAAATAGAAGGCAAAATAATAAGTGGTAAAAAAATAAAGTACCTGCTTTGTTATAGATGAAGATCTTTTCAGCTGGATTGTTGATGTATTGTATAAAATATAATCTTGTTCCAAATATTAATGAACCTACAGATTGCAACCAGTCAACCAAGACTTGGCAGACTGTGCTTTGTGAAAGCTAGAAAAACAAGAGCGTCAGCTGCCCTGAAAGTAGAAAATCCATTACAACTTTCTGTCAACTAGAAGACCGATACTCTTCAACTCCCTTCCCAAATGAACCTTCCTTTTCCATACTTCCATACCTTTTTACTGTACTTTCTTAGTTTGATCAGACGTCAATTTGTTGTTGTTGTTGTTGTTAGCGATAAAATCGCTCTAGTTTCCGTTTCTCCGCTGAAAACCCACAAATCGGTTGCTTACAGAGGTCTGAGAAGTTCGCTCACTAGCTACTATTCCAGGTTTCTGAATTTTATTTTTTTAACACGCATATACAAAATATACGCGCGCGCCTTTATGATCTAAGTGAGGAAAAAACTTTACGTCAAAAGAAATAGCCGGCAATTTTTAAACACTGGCTTCACCCAGTCCAGATACTAAAAGCTTAGTTGTTCTGTTTACTTCAAAGTGGCCATTGTTTTGTTTTGAATGGTTGCCTTGTGTTGTTACATTTTTAAATATACTCTGAATCTTTTATATGCACACATCTGAATCAGTCAGTGCCCTGGGCGAATCTGTTCTGATAGCCACCTTGGTGAAAAGAATTAGCGAGGTTACGTTAACCGAGCTAAATCGAATGAGGACGGAAAATAGCGACCCGCGACCGTTGTCCCGAAAGATCTAGGATGTTCGATTGACTTTTTGAACGTTCTCGTTTACATCTCACCGTCGTCACCTGATTTATCTCGCTTAAGTAACCCAAGTAATCCGAAAGTGTAGTTGGAAGCTTTTTTAAGATAATCAGGCTGGGATACAGAGGTAGGCTACAACCAATGGAGGAGAGTGCACTAATTACCATAATATTACCTTATATGGAAACTAATTACTCTCCTTGATTGAGTAATAAAGCCTTACCTCCTGTATTTGACATTGATAATGAAATTACTTTGATTGGATTGCTTTCCTGTTTTTACTGCGTAATTTAAACCCAATTTCCATTGATGATTTAAGCTTTAAGCATTAGTTGTGACCCCTACCCTACCCATACGAGGTCTCATGGTTTGATAAGCTTTCAACTTGAATCATAGGAACTTGATATCATTTTCTTTTGATTTAGATAAGCTAAATAAATGGGCCCCCTCGTTTATTAATTTTTGACAAAAGTTCTCAAATAACAATTATTTTGCCGTCAATAGCTTGGTTTTAGCCTATTGTTGTCATATTTCAGTATTTCCAACTGTAAAAATATGATCAAGATGAAAATAAAGTGTGCTTTTATGAAAGACTTTCGAATGGATTAGAGTGACGCAAATGAAATACTTTTACTTCTTGTATATCTCTGATTTAGAAGAAGCAATTAACCGCTCAACCAATCAATTAATTAATTAGTATTTTCGTTCATTCTCATCATTAAGATTTTCTGTGTTTTTTTGTTCGTGCTAACCGAAATGATGATTGCTTCAAATTCAGCATAGCTTTTTTCACATTGGCCAAGAGAGAGGGATGGGTACTGCATAACACTGTCGTAAAAGGTGGTTGAATTTTTTTCGCAGATAACTTTCGACAAAATGGTGATGACATTAAATCTGGTGGGTATTTTGTATTTCCGAATTTTGAAAGATTTTTGCTGGACTTGTCCGGGGGGTACTAAGTTACGAAATAACGGGTATGCTCTAGCTGAAGTTTGAAAATTGACCCATAGAGGGACTAAATCTTTTATTAATTTGACAATTTTGACAATCTCACGACCCCTTGAGAATATAATCTTCTAAGTTACTTTCATTCCACTGGTCATTGAGATTTGAAGGCAAATTCTAACTTTTCCGGGAATATGAATCTTTATGTGGGGGGGGGGGTAATGTTTTCCCTAGGGTGTTAAATATTAAGGCAAATATCTTTAATCGGGACTACAATTTTTGAGTGGGGTGCTGATTCAAGATTTCATAATCAGTTAAGACTAACATATTTTTCTCACCTTTTATTAAATACCTGGAAATTATAGAAGCAATCAAGCTTATACAAATAAAAATCATGACAAAGCCTGTTCCCCCTGAAAAAGTGAAAGTAAAAGTAGTGAAAGCACCAATTCTGAATCAATTCTAAGATGTTTTGCAGATTCATATTTTGAAAAGAGTCTCCACTTATGAAGACACAATGATTTTGAATAAATTTTGATAGGTTGTTTCAGAACGGCGAAAAAAAAATGATTTTCAACCTCTATCGTTTAATTTCTTTTTCCCCTGGGGACTGACACCCCCTGTTATTTGTATACAATCTTTTCCCATGTAAAATGAAAGTAATGGATATTTTCGCTAGCTTCTCAAGGTTAGGAGGGTTTGCCGCTTTAATGCAGTAAGTTGATTGTGGAATCCGAAACTACAATGTCAACAAAGGAAGGTTCATATCAGAAAAAGCAAAAGTAATGGACATATTCCCAAGATAAGGGGCTTCTGGGCGCTTTTTTCGTTCATTCTCATCATTAAGATTTTCTGTGTTTTTTTGTTCGTGCTAACCGAAATGATGATTGCTTCAAATTCAGCATAGCTTTTTTCACATTGGCCAAAAGAGAGGGATTGGTACTGCATAACACTGTCGTAAAAGGTGGTTGAATTTTTTGATAAGTAGATTTTAGTCAATCCAACGACTTTTACAGCTGTCGTTAGATTTTCTGTGTACAAAAAGATGTGTGATTCCTGCATTAAGCACTGACACATACACTCATAATATGATCACTTGTGCCTTTTTGAAAATGACAACTTACCATTTAATTGTGTTTGGCGGATCACTTCTACCTTGTGGTCTCGTTATGGTTGGAAAACTTAATGGGGTCACTTATTGTAGATTATCATCTTTGAAAATTGATTTATCATTAGAACTACCATGTGTTAGGGAAATCACTATTGAAAAGATTGGAAAAATTTTGATTCCATTTTGTTCCAATACATCATTCAGAGCTTTAAAAAATCGGATGAGCCGGAGTTTTGATTACCATTAATGTTGCGTTTCTTTAGAAAATAATTAACGCCCTTCTTTGGCTATTTATTCAAAAAGCATATTTTAGCCAAACAAAGTCCTTTTAAAAACTCCAGATTGAGCCAAAAAGAAATGTTCGGAGGAATATCACATCTCAAGTAGTTAGTTAGGTGGAGATTGAAATGGTCATATCATGGATAATATTTATTTAATAAAAAAATTAGCTTCAACCTTTTTTCTACTATGGAGTTGTGAATTAAATTATAATTTCATGAATTGAAACTTCACAACAAAAAGTCTTAATTAACTGTTTGACGCAGAGTATTATGTGTGTCCCAACACAAGTGAAAAGTGGCTCTCATAAAAGTGGTCTCAAATTGTTGAAGAAACTTTATCCTTCTGTTGTTACATTTTGTGGGATATTTGATAAGCGACAGAATATTTTCAAAATAAAATTGTTGTTATGTCTCCTCTTAATGAAAATGAAATCAAACATTTTTGTGGTCTCCTCAACGAGGCTCATTTGGTGTAGTCTCTACATCTTTCGTCATAAAAAAATCAAAAGTTTTCCTTTCTGTAACCTCTACTTTTATATTATCTTTGCCCAAATCGACTCCAAAACCCCTAAATTTAATTTTTTTTGAAAACAATCCATAAAAAAATTCAATACCATAAAACCTTTCTAATGAACAGTATGCTTCATTTTGTTAAAATTAGTCAACGTCAAATTTTACCCTGGGACGCTCAACACAAGGTTGTAAAGGGTTAAGCTAAAACTGTGCATATAGCTACACACACAAACGTAAAACTATATGGATAAGCCTAAAACTGATCTCTAGGTTATTCAATGTCAATCTCGAGAAAGTCAAAACTTTATTTTATATTCTAACAAAAAAAAAGTACTTAAAATGCATGCCTCCTCAAAGTTAGAAGTGTTTTGGAAAATTTCTTTGGCGTCTATCCTAAAGGATTTGAAAGCGAAAGCCAAATATACATAAAGGAATTCGCTGTAGATAGACTTAAAGTACCTTGCGGGGTTTGGGTAGACAGGTATTACTCCTTGACAAGTATCCCAGCCCAGCCGGAGGTTTTGCAATTTTTTCATTTCGCTAACAAACGCTAGGGAATATCATTTCTGTGGAAATGTTGTTTAGCACGCCACTCAAAGGAACCAAATCCTCATCAACTTTCGTCTATATCTCAATTCAAAAACAAAGACTAATGGACATGATCCAAACCATTTTTTCAAGTCTTAGATTTATTCAACAATTTGACCAGTCAACTTTCCTACTTTTGTTGATGGGAATTTTTCTAAAAACAACTTTAAGGTTAATTTCAAAGCGTTTCATAGCCTTAATCTTATAAAAATGCATTCGTTGTGCTGCTGAATCAACTGTTGAGAAATTCGATATGAAATCTGCTAAAAAGAATTGTTCTTAAGTACCTGAAGGAGATGTTGCGCTTTGGATGTTTAACAAAACAGTGCAGCGTTTGTATTTCTCTTGTATCAGTATCATATCACAGGAGTGTTTTTTGATGAGAACTTTTTCAAAACAAGTTTAGACAGAAAGGTTTCGATTTCAGGATTTGATCAATTTTTTAAATATCAGTTGGGTTTGCAGTAGTAAATGGAGAAAAAAATAAGAGAGGCTAGATTTGAGCTACATTTTAGATCACCTTTGTTTGTTAGTGAATTTTCACAGATCTAATGCAGTGTCGAATTGGTGTCATGAACTAATATGAATTACTGGCAGTCAAAGTTTTCTTAGGAGTGCTAAATTGTAAAACTATAACTGAAATATTTAACAGCCAGCATTACAATTGTCTGGCTCTAGCATCAATGGCTCTATTTACATCCGGAGAAATATCGAAATTCAGTTTTTTGACCAAGCCATTTTCTCATTTTTCAGATCGAAGAGGAGAAAAATCGACTGAGCGATTTGCGTCGAATCGCATCGGAGAAAGCGGAACTTGAATGGATCGGAAAGAAACGGGATTTGGAACGACGTGAGATCGAGGAGAAGGAATTGGAAAGCAAAAGGGAAATGTTGGAAAAATTGAAGAAGGAACAAGAAACAAAGGCGGAACAAGAACGATTCCTAATCGCTCAACAAACTGAAAAGATGAAACAACAAGAATACCTACTTAAGGTAGGTTTTGTATTTCTCTCTTTATGACTGGTTGTTATTTACAACATCATGTGCTGTTACCATGTAAGTTGATGACGTACCTTGGATTGGGACCTCGAAACTTCCGAATTTAAGATTATCGTCTTATCATTTAAAAACCATATGAAGTGTGGGAAACTTATGTCATATATCATTTAAGATGTGCACGAGGTAGTAAAAGCATGAAACTTTGCGAAGTGGTAGTTTAGGGATCAAAAATAGATTTAAATCTCAGACCAAACAAAGTAACACAAGTTTGTGTATTTTACAGATTATGATTGGATCACAGCCTAAAATTGCACAAATAATGTTGGAAAGCATTTTTAATGCTGGTTCAGAAAAATATTGCAACATTTAACTGAAAATGATGTCATTTGTGTCCCCTTCATATGTAATAATAAACCAGACATTATGATATATAGCTTAGAATCCTTACCCTTTCATATGGATTTTATTGAGAAATTGACAATAGCTGTAAAGTATGTCACGCGCAACCGAAGGAAAGCGCGTATAGGGAGAGAGGTTCAGGCTTTTTAAAATTTCGCTCTTTTGGAAATCCTCAAACACATCCGGAGTTTCGATGATGTTTTCCGACGAGTCTGCCTCACGTGCCCTAGTTCCCTAATTTGTTCACGTGCCCTAAAATTGTACCAATAAACCCGTACGCCCCACGTTCAGTTGTTGGGCCACTTAATTACTACTTACTTGAACTTTTCTCGGCCTTATACGGCTTATAGCGCACGTGAAAAAATTGGGGCACGTCAAAAATTTAGTGCACTAGGGCACTTGAGGCACATGAAAAAGTGAAGGCACGTGATTTAGCAGACTCCTATTTTCTTCTAAATTGAAAAACCTTTGCCAAATATCTTAAAAACCACATGTTGATTTGGGGTCAGTTTTCATCTCAAAAAGATAACTGAAAAACCATTTGGCAGTGAAACACCTTCAATTTTGTTCATCTTTGAAGGTGTCCAATCTCATGATTGATCGAAAACACGAGTTGATAGAAAACGTCACTTCAATTTTAATCTTCCTTCTAAAATAAATATTGTAAAGAAAATAATAACGAAGGGGAAAAAAGTATTATTTTCGACCCTCAAGTTATGTTTTCCAATTATGAATCGGCTTATTACGTTAGCATACAGGCTAGATAACCCTTCTCTCTTATCTTCAACCTTTTTAAAGAGGCTCAAATTCGCCTCATTCGCTTCTTCCCTTCAACATCAATAATTAATGACTCAGCAAAAAACGCTGTTTTAGAAGTGGGATATAGAAGAATTCTTTGGACTTTTAATAAATATGATAGATAGATAGATGGATGGTTGACAGGGAGTGAAGAGCCTTCTTCTTTTATTTCTTCCTTATTTCTCTTTTTGTTCTAAAAGAGCTTTTCCTTTCTAATAAAGTTCGCTGCATGACCTTTAACAAAAAGTATGGAGTAGCGATGACCATCAAATTTTCATAGACATTTATCTTCGTCCGGCAGATGGTTGACTTCTTCTATTCTACGGCTTTTGTTAATTTCTATACGCCTTTTTTTCGCTTTGCACATTCTTTTGAGTTTGATCATCGTGTATATTGTAGGTCTGTGTTCCAGGAAGTAGGGATTTTACGTCGCATCGATTATTCGGTTGTTCTTCACACTTTCTCACAGGAATTCTTTTGTCATCTATGGCATTTTTCTCTTTGGTAGAAGTAGCAAATTTTTTAAATAAGAATCGGCTAAAAGTTAACACGTAGTAAATATACACGTTTGGCAAGATGATCACGAATTTCGGGTTGAGTCCATCTAAAGTGATTCATCCGGTCACTTCCATGCAGAACATTATCGGACAGTGGCAAGATGACGTGGATCCGGACAACAAACCTAACATTTGTATCATTTACATGTATGGTAATAACAAGGTCAGTTATTATACTGATAGTAGGAGGTCACGTTAAGCGATATAAATCAAAGGAGGACGGCCGATAGCGACCCGCGGCCGTTGCCCCGCAAAATCTAGGACACTCGATTGGCAGTTTGAACGTTCTCTTTCTCATCTCACCGTCGTCCTCCGAAATATTTCGCTTAAGGGCTCTGACCATAGTGAAAGATCGGTTATGGAATTTGAAAATAAATCAATTTGGTTTTGTGAAATTTTGAAACCTTCTTAGGAACAGGTTGCTTTTTCATTGAAATTCATTCTATCATGAGTAATTAAGAAATCAATGAAGCATCGACCTTAAAAAGATGTTATAAAGACGTTAATCATGTACTTTTCACTACAAAAATGCTTAATCTCGATGGGGAAAAGAGCCTTTTCCTTCGGATTTTTTCTAAAGTACTCACAAATAGTTTTGTTATTTAGACTTTTGCGGAAAATTTTTCTCATCCAATGCATGAAAATTTATGACTGGTTTTATGTGAAAATTATGATTGAAAAACCACTATTTTCAAGATTTTGAGACAAAGAAGCTGTTACAAAAATTTTCTGCAAATCCATTTAAGTTCCAAAGTAAGTAAACACGTCATCTGAACCAAAAAAAAAAAATTAAAATGTTCATTTTTCACCGAGAATAAGGTCC
>JAUJPO010028453.1:0-19112 GCA_032270745.1 Tiaropsis multicirrata | reverse complement strand
AAGACTGAAAAGCTTTAGTTTGTTTAACTTTTCCCAGTAATTTAGGTTCTGCAGTTGTGGTAATCCTTTCAGAAAGGTTTTTTGTAGCTTTTCCAGGTTTTGTATCAGAAAGTCAATAAACAGATTCGATATTTTTTGGATGTGTTCAGTACTTATTTGATTAGCGTTCCAGCCTTTTTCTAGAAAAGCTTTGTCTTCCAAAATGTGAACACCATTTTCTCTAGAGAAATAATCACGATGATGTCTAATTGATGTTTGACTGGAAAATGAAGTGTATCATTGTTTTTTGTAGTACAGCGGATTCTAAAGAAAGCTGAAGGCGTTGTAGTGCTTACAATAAAACGCTGCAGGAAATAGTGCAAGATGTTATTAGGCTTGTAAAAGGTGTAAAACTTTTGTACGTCAACTTCTTTTGACATCAATTTTTTAACAAGTTGTAAATAGAGACTCTCCTTGAAATCCCTGTATTTTTTTTTATTTTCAATCTTTTCCTTCAGTATTTTGAGAGAATGATCAAAATTAGTTAAATACAAGCCAACTACCTTTCAAGATAAATTACATTCAATTCATGTTGTGTTTTTATTGGCCCACCCGGTATAGTATCATAAACTGTAAAAACATATTGAAGTTTGAAAAAATTCTACGTGATAGAAGTTAAGAAAAAGGCTAAAAAACACTCTTCCCTAAGGAAACGCAAGCAAAATCGGGTTTGTTTAAAAACCAGAATTACAGGAAAGGTGTATTTTAACTTTTTGCTGCACAGCAATTGCTTACTTCAACTCGCAGCTCAAACACTAACTGAAATTGGGAGACATAGAATTTAGCCACAAAGTTGTAATTCCAAATTTTAGCAGGTATACAATAAGTTCTCAACTAGACCCTTCCAGGAACGATATTAAATTTGTCTCGTCTTTCATAACTTTCATAACATTATTTTCAGAATGGTTGTTACAGAAAAACATTCGATGGATGGAGCATAAAGTACATGCAATATGCTTTCTGAGAAAACATCTAAACTCATTGAAGCACTTTTGGGTGACTTCAAAATCATCCACAATGAATGCAAACGGAAGTTCCCTCAATTAAAAGAGGTATCTATGTACTTCTGTTTATCAATCATTTTTTTCTTCCTTTTTCCTGGAATCTTTTAAATATTTGCTCTCTGATAAATCTTAGGAAGCAAAGTTACATGCATGAGGAAAAAAATTAAACTAGATTTTGTGCAAAAAAAGCTGTTTTCATTCAAGATGAAATGTCTCTAATAAAGCAGTAAAACATTCTTTTTTATATTCATTTATAATAAAATAAAAATCATTTACAAACCTACCAAGAGCGGTAGTCGTCCACAGTCCACAGGCTGCAAAAGATTCTTGAGACTTGTCTCTAACTTAACTGTGAGCTGTAACTCCACTAGATCACTTCAATTCTAATTTTGAACCATTTTCAATGCAATCAACATTTTCTTATTACAATCTCACTTTTTTGTTGCTCTCGTACACTTTCAACATATTATACATAATGTATTCTCAGTGTAGGTCCCTTTATTTTAGCTAGTTTTTAGTAATTTTAATTCAACGTATTTATTTTTTTAGTCTTTGGATATAGGCATTGTGCGTCTTCGAATGCTTTCATCTTCAAAAGATGGCGATGCAAATGCAATGGAAGGTCTGTTACATTGGAATAGAATGTATAATAATATCATTAATATCGTAGCTGGCCATATCTTTGTCACCCCCTCCCTAATTACCTAATAAAAGCCTATTCCCTATTTTGAGATTTTTATTATAGGTGGAAAGATAAAAGGTTAAAGGAGTACATTTGACTGCCAAAGATATTTAATTGATATTTTCAGCCAAACAAAAAGGGTCTATCAGGGTTCCCACAGCTCCACAAAAACTTTCTACTCACTTCTTGCATGAACAATTTTAGACTATTTAAATTTCTCCTCTTAATTATCTTTGAATCTTCTCACTTTTGCTAAATTAAATGTTTTTGGAACCCTGTACTACTATAGAATACACAAAAAGATGTTTCTGATGATTTTCTGGATATGGCAAGATTTAAATCCATTCTTGCAAAACTTGTAACTCTTTGTGCATAATTAGACCAAACTAATTTTGTTTATTTTAATATAATGCTTCACTCAGTCTAGGTCCAGGGACAAAAAGTCTTTTTGCAAAGATGTTAGTATGAACCAAAATATTTAAATTATTAACTTGTCTTTTTTTTTAAGTTTTGGGAACAAGCTCTGAAATTTACAGTCCAATATTTCATGGATTGGAATCAAAATTTTTGAAAATCATACCAACATGTTTAACTTGCATCCAACGGTTGGCATCAGCTGCTGCACTGGCAGAGGTATGTTGTCTTTGTTTACTTTTTTCCTGCGTTATGGATTTAATAGGTTACATAGGTTATTTATATTATATATTTATTTATTTATATTATTTAAATAATATATTTATTTGTTATACTTATATTTACATAGGTTAGACAAAACAACGTTTTTACTCAAAAAAGTGGTAAAATCTAAAAAATCACTGGAAAAAGAATTTCTAAAAAAAGAATGTCTAAAGATAGGGTGACAAAGTAAAATTTAAAGCTATCATAAGCCTCTTGGAAGTTGTATGGTAGTCATGGTATTATTTCAATCTACCCCTAGCTTCAACTTGACCCCTGGAAATCATATACTTGTGTAGACAATGCTGAGTTGTCTAACTCCTAGGCAGAAAATAACTTAATTTTAGTGGAAATTTTCCAATAATTTGCCATCACTCCTTGGAAATTTCTATTAAGATATCCCCTGGTAAGGATCTCCATCCCTGTATGGATATAAAATGGAGTAGCCCAATTAGGATTAACCCCAAGCTTTGCTATGTTAACTCTGAATAATGTATTTCTGGCCATTGAACCTGTGTTCTATATTTTTTAGATATTATTTAGAATGTTTGACGCGTATGTGGCTGATGTGGCATGTTGCTGATGTTTGCTTAGACAAACTATGTACAGGTTAATAAACTGTCCTAAATAACCTCTTTCCATATAAAAGTGTTTAAAACTTCTCTTATTTCTATCCAGGCACATGCAGCAAAAGTGATATCGCATTTGAGTCTATTGGCGGATGAGGACATTGAAGCTTTACGTGTCTTGCAAACAATCATTGTGATGATGACAACCTCGCATGTAATCCAAAAAGAATCTCTTGCTCAGGTATTTCATTTTGATTTACAACTAAAGTGGGAAAAGAATCTCTCAAAATGTAGCCAAACGTTAAATCTTGTGATCCAAGAGACGACAAACATCAAATATTATATACAATATTACTGGGTCGACCAACTCAAGCGTGTTTAAACAACTAAAGTTATTTATTCGAGACAAATCTAATTATTTGTTGTCCTACAGGCCAGACCAACTCTGTTTTTGTTAAAAATAATATCGATTCCCCTTGCTCCCTTAAAAACTAGGATTTAAAAATAAGAGTCTGAAGATTTATTCCTTATCAAAGCTAAAACTTTAAATATTCAAGCATTACATTATTTTGGGCCCTATTTGCATTTCCTTTACTTGTTTACCTGTTTTCTGTTTTCCATATGAGACAGGTGTTATAAAAAAGGTTATAATCTTTTACTTGATTTCCGTAGACATTGGTCTTGTGTTTCAAGTTATACTTCAGTACTGACGGCACAACCAGTAACACAGCATCTGCGGCCATTCGACAAGGGGTTGCTGTTGTCATTGATCGAATGATTGAAGAGGATAAAAAACCTAAATGTACGGTAGCGAATTTTATATTTTCTCTTGACAAGAACTTTTTTAAATCACTTTGTTTTGATTTTTGATTCCTGGATTTTTGGTAACAATGCATTTAAATTTACAATTTACTTAAATTTAACATGAAATAGCCTTTCCTATAGTACAAAAAGTTAACTCTTTCTGGAAATTTAATTTTAATCCTCGCTGAATACGAAGAATTCCAAAATGGAAAACCCCTTTTTTATGATTTCAATTATTTAGCCAAGAGTGGGGGCTACAACAAAAGTTATCCTTAAAAAAAGCTGGGGGCTGGAATTTAATTGAATTTTAGGGGGTACCTTCTCATGGTAAGATAAAGATCAGAGGACTGAAAAAATCAGTAGAAAAGCCCAATCACAATCCATCGAGAAAAAACACAAAGATTTTGAAAGCCTAAATTCTATGAGATTCAGGGGTGCTTGTTGCTTTCCTTGAAAAATTTCTTGAGGTTCCAAGGGGGTAACTAACTAACAAATGTGTTTAAAAAGACATCATTTCGATTTGCCCCTTTTTGTAAAAATTTATTTTGCAAAATTTGATTCGCAAAATTAAATCCTCGAAAAATCTTTGAACAATATATATTAGCTAAAGAAGTATGAAAAGTTTCAGGCGATTTCGACAATCTGGCGGCAATCTACGTCAAATTTTTAAAATTGGTAATATTTTTTTTGCCATACACCCGTATATCTGTATTTAGGGGTTATCTAGATTTAAGGGGGTATCTTAGATTTTTAAGGTGTTTCTATAAAACGTTGATAGATGCCATGCAAAATCCTTTACTACGATTCTTATTTTGATCATTATTTTCCCTTTCAGCTGCTGATACAACTGTTGCTTCGTACCATGTCAAATGTCCAAAAACCCTTCGGTCAAGAGCACAAGATGCATATCTTCTGTTCCAGGTACCTAGTTCATCTTTCATGCTCCTAGTTGGTTTTTACAATCGTTTTCTTACTGAGGGGCTTTTTTGATCTGCCAAATTGAGACCATGTCGTTCTTTAGTACAAAAGTCTCTAAAAATTGCTTGAATAAAAGAGACAAATTTTTGTATCGATGCTTCGTTATCCAAACTCTTTTAAGAGACTTTGCTACGGCAAACTTAAAATTAAAAAGTACATGACTCTGAGTTTCATGCTTACGCAATGTCAGACTAATTTTTCGTCGGACATAATTTTCGTCACCCACAAATATTTTCGTTACTTTTGTCCAAAAAAAACGCAAATTTTTTTTTTCTTCGGACTAAATTATTCGTCGGACAAAATTTTTGTCACTTTTGTTCGACATTTCTTTGTCCGATAAGGTATACAGAAGAGACTAGATAGGAACCTGTCTACTTCAAATCTTAACTCGATTTGGAAATAGACGGGTCTCATTGCCTGAAGAAATGAAGAAATGCATAAATTATGCCCTACTGTATTTCCAGCGTTTTGATTGGATCAATTTTGTAACTGTATAATTTTGGTCATAAATAAATAAATCAATCTAGAAAATCATAGCCTTGACAAATAAAAGATTTACGTTCGAGAGATAAAGATTAAGTTATAATGCGAGACAAATATACAGTAGCTTGTTGTTCTACAGGTAGATCTTCAGAAAGATATGAGATGGTCTATGTTTTATTATAGGATTTGTGCCAGCTGACAAATGGAGACAACCCTTATTGGATGCAGGGCATGAAGACAATGACAAGGACGTTTGGTTTGGAGCTGATGGAATCCATACTGCGGCACTATCCTAAAGCATTCCTTGATGTATGTTTGTTTGGGTTTACGTAGTGTTTTCTTCTTCGGAAATAGCATAAAAGAACCGGGTGTTTGCCACTAGTTTTATTGTTAAAAAATTGGGCTTTTCCAGAAACAATCCATATTCCCTTCACTGTTGAGGATGTCGATTTCTCTTACTTAACACCAACCCCCCTGGATATCCGTGCCGAAAATTTCGAACCCCCCTGGATATCCTTATTCCTCAAATTCTTAACCCCCGAAAAAGTCCGTATCCCCCTGTTGAGGATATAGGATATCAAGGAGGCTTGATATCCTATATCCTCAACAGGGGGATACGGACTTTTTCGGGAAAAGTCCATTAATTATTTGCCACTAGAAGCACCTAATTCTTTTAGGATTTAGCATTCCTTGATGTACGTTTCGGGTTTTGTTTATTCATATACCCGTTACGTAATTCTTTTCTTCTTTGGAAAAACATCCTAAAAAGCTGGATGCTTGCTTACAACCTAGTTTTTTTGTTAAAAATTAATTGTTGTATATAATATACTCACACAATATTGTTTTTTGTTTTTTTCCACAGCATCCAGAATTCAGTTTCCTTCTCAAAGAGAGAGTATGTCCACTCATTATCAAGCTGTTTTCACCGAACATCAAGTACAAACAAGGTGGTCCAAACACACCCACTATCATTGAAAAACCCGTTTTCTCCGTGTCTGTCCGATTGCTTCGCGTTGTGTCCGTTCTCATCAAACAGTTTTATTCCCTGCTGGTGAGTCTGTTTGTTTGTTTGTTTGTTTGTGTCATAATACAAATATTTTGGGTTCTAGTAGGGTCGGATAGCACAGTGGTTTGCCATCTTTATTTTCTACGGTATGATTGTACTTATAACTTAGCAGTTTTTTTGCGGGAGTAGGGACCTGTCTGTGTATGTCTAGTATGTTCGTATTTGTTGGTTATAAATAAAAAAATATAAAAAATTGTACTTTATCTACCTTAGCGGACAAAACAATGTCGGAATAATTTTTCGTCGGAGCAAATTATTCGTCGGACATAATTTTCGTGACCCACACATATTTTCGTCACTTTTGTCAAAAAAACGCAAATTTTAGCCTAAAAACTTTTTTTTTTGGACTTTTTTTTTTTCGTCGGACTAAATTATTGTCCGATAAGGTATTAAAGAGAATTACTAGCTAGCACCCTCTGAAAATTTTGAGTAAATACCAAAGATAGATTTCTATTCCATCTCCATCCATCACAGAGAAGGATACAGGAGGTACTCAAAGATTTTGACGGAGAATAATGACTTCCAAAATAAGGAATATGAACAAAAGCAACATTTTCCGTCACAAGTTTTGAGAACCTTCTGTATCCGCCACTGCGCAATCCAATCCCCATTAAAAACTAATTAATTAATAATTAATTTTACGTTTTTTTTTAAATCATTAGGTGACAGAATGTGAAATCTTTCTATCGTTACTGGTCAAATTTTTGGACAGTGACAAACCGTTCTGGCAAAGAGCACTGGCTTTAGAAGTGTTGCATAATTTATGCTCTCAACCACAAATTCTGAGGTATACTTTTGGTATTGACTGAGACAGTAAAAGATAGGCAAGGATGGCCCAAACTTTGTGTAGAAGTGCAAATCTTTACGCCCGTGGGTGGGGCACTCACCCGACCCTTACAGTACATTTTTCGGCCATTTTCCCCCAGTTTTGGCAAAATTTTCAACATGTTTTCAAATTTCCTAACCTTAGTTACAGTGCACCTGGGCGTGCCTGGCCTTTAACAGAACCTCGAAAAACCTACCATTAAGCCTTAAGTGCCGCACGTCTTTACGACAAAGTCATTAACTATTGATAATAGGTGAATTATTTATAGGTAAATATTGATAAGTATCTTAAAACACAATGCTCTCCAAGACAAATTTTGCGCCATCCCTGTCAATGCCACTGCTGAAACGGGTGTATTATCGCTCTGGCAAAGAGCACTCGCTTTAGAAGAAGAACAAATTCTAAGGTACACTTTTGGTATTGACTTATCTGAGACAGTAGACAAAGATGGCGCAAAATTTGGTATACTTTGGTTGTCGTAAATTCAAATTGCAAATTGCAAATTTTCTGGACTTCGCTTTTGTGATTACAAACTCTATTACAAAAAGAACACATTATATTGTTAACTATTTTACAATAAACTGATATAACGCGCGTAATTGTTCTATTTTGATTGATTAAAAAAACTGCAAACGTTTTGCAACATCATCGCATTTCTTAATCGGCAGTCGGACTGACATTAAATTGCTATATCTCAATCGATTGTCTAAGTATAAACGAAGTGGAATGGTTTTCATACGCATTCTTCACATAAAGTAACGGCTATTAAAGACAATCGATCTTGTCAAAATAAATTATATTTCGGTTTGGTATTAACCACTCTTTACTTTCTGAACATATCAGGCTGAAAGAATCGCACAATAGAATGGTTGTTGTGTTTCTTTAGGCTTCTTGGATATGAATAACTGATCTTTAATTATAAACATGACATAACCTCGCTACTTTATTTCTGAAACAGCTTAATTGAATAAAAGATTAATCTCTTGTTTCAGATCGTTTTGTCAAGTTTACCCCGGACAACATTATACTCAATCCATCCTCCCCTGCACTCGTTGTTTATTTCCCAATTGACTAAAATTCTCTTTTCACTTCAGATCATTTTGTCAATACTACGATATGCAGGAGCATTCAACCAAAGTGTTCAAAGCAATCTGCGAAGCACTTCACAAGTTCGTCAACTCCATGCTAGCAAGAGAGATGTCGCAAACTCATCATTCATCGTCGGCTGCCGGCAATATCAGCCCTGGTGCTGGGCCATCCTCGCCGATCAGTGAAAAGGCTCCAACACAATCAGGTTTCTTGTATCGTGGACAATGGGTACCCGTACCAAACGTCTCACAAACCAACATAAAGCCAATATAGTAAGTTGCTGTGTTGAAGAATTGCACAAAAATGAAGGGGTGAATGTTTCAGAATTGTATGCGATGCACATGGTCTTTCTATGTATCGTGGAGATTTTAGATTCTAAATTTGTGGTTCTATATATTTGAGCTTTTAAAGAAACTCTTTTCTCTCTCTACAGTTTAGAACAACTGGAACACAAAAACGAAGGGGTGAATGTTTCAGAATCGTATGCAATGCACATGGTCTTTCTATGTGTCGTGGAGATTTGCCAAGCTCTAGATGTGTTGGTGTTGGATCGAATCTCCAAGAAGAAAAAGAAGGATGTTGAGAATGGAGATTATCTGGTTGAAAACATCAAACACAGTGACAAGACAGGTGCGATTATAGTGGTTGTATTGTTTGAGGCCACTCAAGTTTTCCATAGTGATGTCTCTTAAACGAGTTTGGAGAACGGAGCATCGAGACAAAAATTAGTCTCTTTTATTCAAGCAATTTTTAAAGACTTTTGTACTAAAGAACGACATGGTCTCAATTTGGCAGATGAATTATATGTTATTATGCTGGGTTTCACAAAAGAATATTCGTTGTTAAATGGACGGAAGACTTTGTCAAAAATAATCTTGATCTAGGCTAATTAGAAACGGTAATTGGTTTCTGATAATTGACGTAAGTCCTTAGATAATTGCAATGATGCAATAGATTCATTTGTTTCTCCTGAATTGATTATAACTCTCTTTACTACTAAGAAGAGAAATGGTTTATACGTGCGGTATAAAAGAAGTTATGGAAAGACGAAAATTAAATGATTAAATTATTTGTTGTCTTTGTACAACCTAGGTAGGCGATCAGACAACTGCAATGATTGATATGTGTATAGATTCTAGTGTCAGTGTTCTAGTATTTTAACGATTATGTTGATTTGTTTGTTTTGCTAAAATGGCCTTTTCTAGAAAGAAATTGTACACCCATTGTTGAGGGTGTACACCCATTGTACACCCATTGTTGAGGATATTGATTTCTTGTCCTAGGAGGTTAGCTCATTAATTTCCGAGGGGTATACACCAAAATCTTGGGGAAATGATTGAATAGTCGCGGGAATCCAAGAAGGTCAAGTTGAAATGGTCTAGAAAATCAATTCGTTTTTTTACTTAGAAATCCAAGGAAGATTCTCTCGAAAAGGTTGATATCCTCAAGAACGGATGTACTACAATCATTTTTTGGAAAACCCAAATAGACTTAATTTTGAATAGTGTTGTAAGGGACACCAAAAACGCCGTTTTAGGAGATTGTGGAGCTGGTAATTTAAGATCACTCAAGTTTTCCGTAGTAAAGTAAGTCTCTTAAACGAGTTGGAGAACAAAGCATCGAGACAAAGATTTGTCTCTTTCATTCAAGCGGATCATAGAGACTTTTGTACTAAAGAAAGACATCGAGACAAAGATTTGTCTCTTTCATTCAAGCGGATCATAGAGACTTTTGTACTAAAGAAAGACATGGTCTCAAATTGGAAGATGAATTATATTTTAGTAAACACTTTAAAAACATATCTCAAGATTTTCAAAAAGTTGAAATGGTCTAGAAAATGTTTTGCAAAACAGTATCCTCGTAACCCCCAGTTGACGGTGATCATGTTTAGTTCTGATATTCTATATCAGATATCCCACAACGATTGCCTGATGATTGCCCTTTGGCAAGAAACTGTCAGTAGCAAAAATAAAAAATCTTGTCTTTTCTTTTGTGAATGATATCCTATAATATATATTATATTTTCGTCTTAAAAAGAAATTATTATTTTCACAGGATGAAGCTATAGTTAAACGACTGAACAACACAAAGAATAAGGATACCAACAAAATGGCGAATTGCTGCATATCTTTATGGAGAGGCTGGGTCCGAATCTGTTCTGCAATGAATCGATTTTTTGAACGTTTTTTCATTAAATGGAGTGAAATAGTTTTTGATCATTCATGGAAAGTGATTATAATCGGATTGTTAATTTCTCTCGGGTTGATGGCCGGATTCGCCCGATTTAACCCTCAAAACCAAACCGAACGTTTATTTTTCCCCGAACACAGTCAAAGCCGAAATGATCTGGAGCGAGCGGAAAAATCGTTCCCATCGAAATTTAGACCGGATGAATTTATCATAACAATGGCTGATGGAGAATCGTCTGTATTGAACAGTGCAGCTTTAAAACTGGGTTTGAAATACCATAACAAGATTATGAACGAGACTGGGATCGAACAAATATGTTTGGAATCGAACAAAACTTTAACAGGAGTCGCATGCGTTGTCCTCGATCCCTTGTTCGTGTTCAACTACACAGAGTCAGCTATCACCGACGGTTCAATCCAACCCGTTTTGACGAACGCGCTCCAAAATCGGAAAATTCTTTTCCCGAACGGGGCAACAGCGGAACGGAATTACGGATCCATTTTCGGAAGTTATAAATATAACAAAAATACGAATCAAATCTTTGCGTCTGCTTTAAGATTCCAGTATTATCATAAATTTGCTGAAACGGACGACGCACATAAATTAACGTCTGACATACAGAAGAAAATCATCGATATTCTTCTAGACTCGGGTGTTCCGGAGGCTAAAAGAAACGGAATGAAATTGTATTTGTTAACCGGGCGAAGTACGGACGATGGGATATCTGAGAGTTCCGGTGGAGATATTTCGTTGGTTGCTGTCTCGATCTCCTTGATGTGCACCTTTTCAACTGTGGTTCTTACGCGGTTTAGAAATCGAGTCAATGGGCACGTGACAGTTGGTAAGAAACTCTATGACGTAATAATTACATAGCCTCCCCCCCTGGATATTTGTGCTGAAAATTTCGAACCCCCCTGGGTATCCTTAGTCTTCAAATTCTAACCACCCTGGATATCCTAGGATATTGAAAATTTTGAACCCTCCACCCTGGCTATCAATTCTTACCCCCTGGATATCCTAGGATATTGAAAATTTCAACCCTCTGGATATCCTACATCCTCAAGACAGGCCCTCCTATGGATCTTTTCTGGTTTTGAGGAACCGAACCGGGGGAGCAGGGGAACATGACTTTTACCAAACATTAACCGCCATGATTGTAATAATTTATGCTATGTTAATTATGCTAATTTATGCATCCATAGGGTTCGCTGGTGTTGGATGCATTGCATTAGGTATTGGATCAGGGTTTGGTTTGGTGATGCTTTGTGGACAATATTTTGTGACATTCGTTGGAACGCTTCCTTTCTTGGTGCTCGGTGTTGGAATTGATGATATTTTCATTATTCTTGATGGTAAGTTCCCGGTCAAAAGCTTCTTGTTCTTGTCTGAATGATCAAGACATTAATTATTCTTGAAATTTTTATTTTTCTTGATGGTAAGTTTCTTGTCAAAAGTTTCTTGTTTGTAGCTGATTAATCGACGCATTGATCTTTGATATGTTCATTATTTGTGATGGTAAGTTTCCGGTCAAAAACTTCTTGTGCGTAGCTGAATTATCAATGCATTTTTTTTCATGGCTTCTTCCAAAAAATCCAAATTCCAAAATTTCCAGCTTGCCATAGAATTTGAGAAAGAAAAACATTCCCAACCCGCTTGTCTATGGGGTCACAATGCTATTTATGATGGTAAGTTTCAGGTCAAACGAGCAAAATTATTTGAACGAAAAACAAGGTAGTACCTATTAATGAAATAAGTTGATTTGGATGGTAAGTTTCCGGTCAAAAACTTCTTGTTCGTAGCTGAATAATCGAGGTATTATTTTGAAGTTTATTATTCTATGAATTATTTCAATTTCAGCACTCGACAGTTTGCCATCCGATCTAACTGGTAAAGCACGTTTACAAAAAACAATGTCTCGAGTTGGTGCTTCAGTTACCATGACAACCATTACTGACGTCATCGCTTTCGCTATCTCATCCAGTTCCGATTTTCCCGCCATTCGTTATTTCTGTTTTTACGCGCTAACTAGCATCCTTCTCGCGTACATGTTGATTATGACTGTCTTTTTGGCAGCTTTGGCGCTCGATATACGTCGGATTGAGAACCGAAACTGGGATTGGTTTTGTTGCAAAAAGGAAAAAACAAATCAACTTTGGAGTCAAGAGACGACCCCATTCTCTAAAGTGGTAAGAAAAACTTCACAATTTTCCCAGCAGGCAAACAACGTTGTTTCAACGTCAGAACGTTGGACGTTGAAAACAAATGTTGAATAAGGTTGTGTGTCTGCTGTGTGTCACCTTACGAAGTTTCGTTTTTGCCTGACGATAATTTCGGAGAGATATCGAAGTTAACTTTTTTTGGTCGCTGAACAGCGCGCACGGGTTAATTATTACATAAATTAAATAAATTAAGCCTTTTAACATTGTTTTTTTAACGTTGAGCTTTGCGATCAAACTTTAAAATGGATAACTGGTGCTGACTCAGCACTATGTGCAATGCACGTGCTACGATTCATACTGCAAATGACCAAAATTTAACATTTCCTGCTACATATGATCGGATAAAAACTTTTAACATAAATTTATCATTGATCTTTATCTTTATTTCTTGGCAGGTGATGCGGAAATGGGCGGAATTCATCATGAAAAAGCCGGTCAGTATTAGCGTTATCTTCTTATCTCTTGGTTTACTGGGTGCCGGTATCTATGGTAGCACGCAGTTAGATGAGAAATTTGAAATCCGCCAGCTGGCCCCTGACGGGTCGTATTTTATTAATTTCTTAGACAACATGAGGCTTCATTACCCGATTGGTTATGCAGTCAGTATTATTAATGACGATGAAAACTATGATTACACGAATCCCCGTCTACAACGAGAATTTAATTATTTGTCAACCATTTGTAAGGGGAACTCTTACATGAAGAACACAACAATAGATTGGCTAGAAGCGTTTTTAGATTCAGTTCAATATAAGAATAACCCAAACGCGTCATTCTACCAGCGGTTAGATCTCTTCCTGCAAGAGTATCCGGAATACGGGCGCGACATAAAGCGGTACGATGACGGCGAACGGAAGATCCGCTTCTCAAGGATACAATGCGAAGATCAGGATGATGATTCGTGGGATTTCCGAAAGAAAGCGATGTTATCGTTACGCGATGATTTCGATGACTCGAAATCAAACAATATATCCAAAAGTACTTACCCGATATCATTCAATTACTTCTACCGCGAGCAAATGGTGGCGGTTCCGCGGGAAACGGTGTTGAACTTGGTGCTATGCGCCATCGCTATTCTGATCATCACCACACCATATCTGGTTCATCCGCTGGTTATTTTAATGGTTTTTGGAGGTAAGTGTGTTCTTCTATTCCAACAAGACGTCTTTTGACGTTGTTTCCAACATCTTTAAAATGTTTATAATTTTTTAAAGACGTTGAAAGACTGTTTGCTGGGATTACTCGATAAGAGTAAAGTGAGAAGTTTGAAAAGGTTTTGGCATATTTTTGCAAAAATTACATATTTTTTATCCGACGTGGAATCTGTGTCTCTTTTCTCCTGTTTTTTCTTCGCTTGCACGAGAAAGAGAAAGATATTTTTTGAAAAACGATTGAAAAAGGTTTACGAGGCTTTTTTTTTTTAAATAATATCTATCGCCCTCTTCTGATTCTCGTTTTTTTTTTCCGCGCGGCCGCCAACGGTTTGCGCATTAGAAAGAGGTCATCATCTATCATCCCCATATACTTATATTTTAAGGTTTTGTTGCTTTGGTTTTCGAATTGTTTGGTTTGATGGTGATTTGGGGTGTGGCTTTAAATTCAATTTCGATGATCACTTCAATCATGGCCATTGGATTTGCGGTCGATTATTCAGCCCACGTTGCGCATGCGTACCTATTAGAAGAAGGCGATACTCCAGAAGAACGTATGATTAATGCCATCAGTTCTATTGGTGCAAGTGTCTTCATGGGAGGTATGTATCTAAAATCTTTTGGTTTAAACAACTGTATGTCAACTCTTAATATATACAACGTTGTTTCAACATCAGAACGTTATTTGGACGCTAAAACAATGTTTAAAAACGTTGTTTGCCTGCTGGAAAGAAGGAGTGAAAGGTCCCTTCACATCTAACTACCTTATCGGACAAGAAAATGTCGGACAAAAGTGACGAAATTTTTTGGAGGCGGCGAAAAATTAGTCAGACGAAAAAAAAGTCTAAAAAAAAGTTTTTTAGGCTAAAATTTGCATTTTTCTTGGACAAAAGTGACAAAAATATTTGTGGATGACGAAAATTATATGTCCGACAAAAAATTAGTCCGACATTTTTTGTCTGATAAGGTTATCTAAAATCACAATTCGTCACAAATATATATTATTTTTTATTATTTCTGTTATTTTCGATTATTATCTCCTTTATTTTCTTTTGTAGGGTTCACGACGTTCCTTGGAATTTTGGTTTTAATTTTTGGCCAATCGGAAATATTCCGGATTTTCTTTAAGATGGTTTTTGGGATTGTTGTTTTGGGATTATTGAATGGTTTGCTTTTCCTTCCTGTATACCTATCAAGTAAGTTCACCAACCCCGGCCCCAGGGGTCACGACGCAAAAGGGTCCTCAAGGTCCAATTTTCTGAAAGAATTCCTGGAGGGAATAACACATCTATTCTACCTTTCATGGAAAAAGTACCGTTTGTGTGATCATATTCTAGACGGCACCCTCAGCCCAAAGGGATCACGTATTTCTTTACGACGCATAAAGAAGGTCCTCGAAGACCAAAGGGGGTTGAAATACGCCCCCATGTCAATGCGTCATCACAATCATTAATAAAACATAAATGAGGTGGGATGTATGAGTTAAGAGAATGTAAGAACATTTTTTGCCTTTGAGAACATTTTCCAGAAAATAACTCGAAAACAACTATAAAGTGTCTTTATTCAGTGAAATGAAGAACATTTTTAAGACTACTTCACTTCAGATAAGTTAAGACTGTTCTTATAGAAAAAAGCATCTGATGAGCAACTGTCAACATCAATTTCCTTTCTTTATTTTTGTCTTTTCAGTTTTTGTTAGACACAAAGTTAACATTCGCCATACATCAGACTACAATGAAAACGAACAACCGCCCTCGCGCGAAAGACCATCCTCCTCCAAAATAATGAAAGAAATGAATAACAAAGTGAGTGATGATACCATCGAAAACCCTCACTCATCCGACTTTAAACCTACAAATGGTGAAGTGAAAAGCAACGACTTGGTGTGACCGCAGATGGAGAGGTATCCATGACGTAATTTTTTACATGGAAACATCCTAAAAAGCTCTGCTCCGAATATGATGAACAATATGAAGAAATATTTGTTGCTCTGTGTTTATCAAACAGATAGGCGAACAGTAGATCCTATGCAATATCTCATTAAATGAAGGTTGGATCCTTGCAGACAAACAACGTTATTCTAATATTGTTCTGACGTTGAAACAACGTTGTTTGGGCGTTAACTCTTTCGATACCACCCTAGCCAAAATCATTCTTATTGGAACGACGTCTTCTTCACCTTATAGCCTCTGATAGAAATTTTTGCTCACTTTGAAACTGCATTTTCTTGAAAGTTGATAGAAATTACTGTTGATAAAAACGAAAACGACGCGGTTTCAAGTCTTTTCATTAATGAGAAAACGCCCTGAAAACTTTCTCACATTAATTGTTAGAATCCGGAAACTTTCTCTTTCTGGCGGTATTGAGTTAAACCAACGACGTTCTGGGATAATGGATAGGTTCGCTAGTATAGTGTTTTTCTCATATTATGATTGACCTTTCCTTGGCCCCCAAAGAAATGTTGAGAGACAGAATATTGAATTTCATCCTTACACAGAAACAATTATTATGGCATGATATTGAAACAACGTTGTTCGAACGCTCAAAATGACAATTTCGGTGAATTGAGTGACCAGAGAATGGTCAGAAATTTTACAAATCGTCGATTTTTTTAAAACCTGCTTTATCTAATCTTTGAAGTTGTATTTAACAAATTTTTCAAATTATGTTTTAACACATTATCATGTATATACTTTTTTCAATGAAGAACTTTGTAAATAGAGCTGTTAAGATTCTTTTAAGACACAACATTCATTTCGTAAATAAACTCATGGAGGTAAGAAAAACACATGGAGACTCAACTCATACTATTCCATTGTATCTAATCCTTGATAGCAAATTGCTGTTTGGTTGCTTTGGGAAAAAGCAATTACTCAGGCATGCACTCATGGGAATATTAAAGTTGATGAAAATTTCAACTCCTTAAATAAGAAAATTATATACACTTTTAATGAGTGAATTTAAAGATAACACCGTTTTTAATAAAATGAATACCGATAGGGGGCGGAAAAAAAGGTTGTTCGTGGGCGTAAATTTTATTATTTGAGTAGTATGACGTACACCGTCGTAACTTTTTATACAACTATTTTAAAGAGAAATTCTTAATTTATTTTCGTTAAAATTTTAACGCGTTTGCGACCACATTCGGTTTATTTCGTTTGATTAATGTTGTAGCATAATAATTATTTTGTCTAATTCCTGCCTGTTGAATGGTGGATTCGACTTAGCAGTAAATTTGAATTTAATTTTTTTCCGTACACGCGTGATTAAAAATCCAATTTTCTACACGTGTAGTCCAAAATAAATATATTTTGTCACGCATTATTTTAAACGATTACAGTAAAACTAAGGAGAGATGAGAAACAAAAAGCAAATCCGTACGTGTGATAGATATGTTTTTAAACATTTTCAATATATTTCAATATATAACTAATAAAATAAAGCATCGACATCTGGATGTGCCGATCTACAAGAAAATAATTTCCTCAATCCTTTTTTAAAACTCTTAAATTTGCTTCGCTTTTGAGGTTTGATGATGTCAATACTTTCAACAGAGGGCGGACAATAGACGACTGTTAAAGGGTGTAACTTCTCACTCTTAACAGTTGGGCGGCACTGAAACGAGCTGAAGCAAGGTGTTTGATGAGCGAACGAATCTATTGAGGAGGAGGCGTCAAAAACAGGGGCGGCAGAGGCGGCAACAAGGCTGGCTAAAGAATCATTTCTCATATGATGGACACACGTAACTTCTTCAAGATCACTCGTTCGAGCCTTTGAGAAAGGTTTGATTTTATGAACGATCCATTTTCCATTTGGCTCAGTATCAGGGGCGGAAATGAGGGCGGAAATATCTTTTCCTTTATAAGGAGTTTTTGAAGAGCGTATTTTTTTGCGAACAACTGCTTTTCTTTTCGGATCAGCAACGTGAGCGGACTTTTCACTTTTTTTATCCGCATAATAAAGTGTGCGAGCAGCCGACGAATTTCCTTTTTTGCGAACAACTGATTTTCTTTTCGGATCAGCATCGGGGGCGGGAAGAGGGGAGGATATCTTATTTCTTTTATCAGTAGATAAAGATCCTTTACTTCGTTGGTGAAGAAATTTAATGGAGTCTTTGATGCAGAGAGAAGTCAACGTAGACGCCACACTGCCATAACTGCTGCTCTCATCTTCCCAACCTGAGTATAGAAAGTATAGAAAATGCATTAACTTTTCCACGGAGACTCCGTATATTTTAAGTTTGAAAAGGTTGCTTTACCGGTACACCGTTTTTTGGTCATAACTCCTGACCACTTGGCATTTAAGGAAGAAAAGAGAGCTTTCCAACGATACCAAAGTGATACCTTTATCCTGGTCAAGAAACGGCCTTTGAAAAAGTAAATTTTTGGAAAGAATTGATGAATTTTTTTATCTTTTTCGAAAAAGTTGGTGCGTGGTAAGGGCTAAAAAGCTCTCGCAGTATTCCTTTATAAAAACCCACTGACTCAACCAGATCTTGAAATTGTAAATATAATTAGTTCATTCATACACCCTAAACCCATCAGACGCAGAACCTCCAAACAACGTTGTTTCAACGTCAGAACGTTATTTAGACGTTGAAAGAACGTCGTGTCGTTGTTGTCTACTGGGATTGAAAAAAAAGTTTTTTTCATACCAGATTAGTATTTTAGAGAAAGGTTTAAAAAGTGTGTTTTACCAGGTTTCCAGATTTCCAAGACTTTTCTAAAGCACCAGAAAATCACCAAAGACTCGGAAAACTGCCTCCTTAACCCCACCCAATGCTTTTGAAGGTGATCTGTTGGCATATGGTAGCAAGAGCTGACCTTTTCTACATCAATTTTGAAGGAAGGCGCAAATTTTTAAAAAGTCTTAGGAGTTTTTGACCCGGGAGGGAAATACTTACTGACCTTATGGTCCGACGGGGGTGTGCCGCTGGGTTTTGAAAAATGGACCCTACGTGGAATAAATTTTTGCGATTTTTTTTTGCCAAATATCAAATTTTTCAAATTTCAAAATTTTCTGAAAAATTTGCATATTTTTCTCTGATTTTCAAGGGGGCCCTGCGAGGAAGGGAATTTTAATTTTCGTGTTATTGAGACCCTACCAGGGATTCACGAAAGTAAAAAAAGGTACCCTGACCACTGGCACATCCTCGTATCTTTTTTTTACCTAAGAACCCCCTCTCAGTATTCTTATAAAATATACAAAATTTCAATCAAACATTACCTCACTGTGAATGTGACTCTTCTTTGTATATGTCGTTTTATTATAACTCTTTTTATTACAATTCTCAAATGACACTTTTTGTTACATTTTCTTTTATCTTAGTTAACTTTT
>JAUJPO010028342.1:0-19125 GCA_032270745.1 Tiaropsis multicirrata | reverse complement strand
CGTACCCAGAGCCTGTTTCTCCATTCTTTTGACTTGCATGATAGCCTTTCCGAAATGCTATCAAAATCGTAAAAAAAATGGAGGAGAGGACTGGGGACGAGTTTGGAATGCCTGCTGAGAAGATCCAAATTTCAGCTGTAAAAATTATTTAAACTTTTCAGTAGAATAAGGACTATACTAAATAATAACCACACGAAGCTCACCATGAAGAAAGCTGTTGTTGTGTTAGTATGCATCGCTCTACAGGTCAGTGCTGATGTTTACTTACACAATCCGCGTGGAAGCAATAACCGCTTGGACGAACGTGGAAGAGAACGAGCTAATGCAAATAGGTAAGAACAATTATTTTTCTTATATCTTTAAGCTGCACCCGTCTCTATGAAAATGTGTTTTTGTTTTGTCGTCATAGTGTTAAAAGGGGTCACAAACGTTGTCTTGATTGTTTTTTTTTAAAGAAATAGTAATTTTCGGCCAAGGTTCCTAAAATGGCCTAAGTGTTCCTTAGGAAAATTCCATGCTACAATTGTGAGTTCTTCATAGTATTTGGTCAAATTTGGCATCAAATCCTGAGGCTCAATGTTCTTATAAGATTATTCTTATAAAAAAGAGAACTTTCTGGCCTTTCTTAGGGTGTTTTCAAAATAATTTTTATCGCCTTTCAAGCCAAAGCATCTTTTTGTGTAAATAATGTGATGGGCGGCCTTTGGCAAGGCGGCTACACAAGAAACCTAGGGGTGGAGAGGGATAAGGCCTATGAACCGACACAATCATTTAACCTAAGGCTGGTACTCATCTTTCTAGAATACATAACTAACCTTAGTGTCCTAACTGCTCCTGCACCATTCCATATCCAAACTAAACTCCCAAATCTAACGATCTGTCGTGTTTATCAAATGCGGTCTCGGGCGCTTTTGAGGCGGTTTAGTTGCGTTGGAATGGGCGGAGGAACAAAGCTTTATTTATACTAAGTAGTTGTTTATCTACAGGGTGGATGGATTCGAAGCCATCCTAGATGTTAAAAGCTTTTACCCAAAATGCTTTGCTTCTCTTCTAGAATGTTCGACTCTCAGAACAACAATCGTGGAGGATACAATGTTGGAAGTTTATATTATTACCCAGGATCCATCATGAACATCGAGTGGACCAACCAGCATTCATGCGGAGAAGCGAATGCAAATTGTGAATTGATTGTGCAATACATGTGTTCCGCAACTTTGAGAGACGGAACAGTAACAAAGTATGTAGGAAGTGTTAATTTCCCAGCATGCACGTTGTTGTGACGTCAAGCAACGATTTTCAATCGTCAGAACGTTATTTGGATGTTGAAACAATGTTGGAATAACGTTGCTAAGAATGGTCCTTTCCTGATATCTCATCATTCATTCGTTTTAAAACCCAAATTTTTGTCCGAACGTACGGTAGTTTTGAGATCGAGAATCTAAGCCCCGGTGTAATTTTGAAAAACCCAGTGGAACTTGAATGATGCGTTGTTTAGCATATTTTTCCCATCCCAGTCATATAAAAACTTTGTAAAATTCAATATCTCCGGTGTAAAAAAAAGGTGTTTCTCTACTTTTACTTCGTTCTTGTAACCCTTGTTTGTCTCTCGTTTTTGTTATCAGGACAATTCCAGACAAAGACCAATATTGTGCAGACTACAATTGTAATACAGATTTGGAGTAAGTTATCGCCGAGGAGGCATTGCACGTTGTTTTAAGGTCAAAACAATGTTGTTCTGACGTCATTATTTGAACGTTGAAAGAACGTTGAAAAACGTCATATATGTGTCTGCTGAACAATATTGTTTTCTTTTCCGAGGCATAACAGGGACTGCTAACAGAGTTTACTACTAACCTAAGTTGATAGATGTTAGAGATGTTACTAAAACACTATCATACCAGGTGCAATAAAATTAATACCATGAGCTTGTATCCTCCACCCCCTGTTTAATTTCTTTCTGGTATATCCCCAAATGATAACAAATGATGTCAGTCGGACTTTTTAATACAATGCTTGATAATTGGAGTAAAATGATATTTTGTAAACACACTTGTTTTTTTTATAAGAACATTAAAATTTAACGAAGCGTTCTAATGTTCTTAACTTTTTCGGTTTCAAGCCTTAGAATGTTCTTAAAATGTTCTTTATTAAGTTTTTAATTCATGTGTACATATTCAAAAATGTTCCCATTTTCTATACTCTTGATTCTCCAAAGCCTACAAATCTTCTTAACATATTCTTAGTTTTTTTACCACAAAGCCTCATGTTCTATATACTTTGATCTTATAAAGAAAACGTGCTTTGTATATAGATATGGAATGCATGAAGATCTGGATTATTATCTTGGATGCAAATACCGTGAACGAAACGAAGGACTTTTTACCGCTGACCAGGTAGATAAAGGATTTGAAATTAAAATACTTAATTTTGTCATTTTCTATTTTGTCAGGTTCTATTTACCAGAATATGTACAAATAAATTCATAGCCTTTTGATGAAACAGCCCACCGCAGACGACCTTTTTCTATCGTCAGAAAGTTGCTTGGTCGTTAAAGCAACGTTGAAAAATAGCGTCACGTGTCTGCTGAGAGATAATTTACAGACCGACGCTCGTAACAAGTCGGTGTTGAAACCTAGTGTCAACGTTCGGCTTTTCGGAATGCTTCCGTGTAACAAATACATAATCGATATCGTAAATTGATATTCCGCTTTTCTTTTTGTGTAGAACATGAACAACCGTAATACGGCTATCAACACCCGTCAAAATCCACAAGGAACAAGACGAGGTTATGAATGTCCTGAAGAAAGAGATTACTACCCTTACTGGGCCCCATCACCATGGAAAGTAAGTTTACGGTCAAAAGTCACTATAATTTGTTTGGAAAATCAAGGCTTTTCAAATATGTAAGTTTGCGATTAAAAGTCACTATAACTTGCTTGGGAAATCGAGGCTCTGTTCGCCTAAAACTACAGTTTTATTTTGGTTGGGTAATAGAGCCTGCTACAAGGATGGGTTTTGAATGAACAAAGATATTACATGAAAAGTAAGTTTGCGGTCAAAAGTCTAATTTGTTTGGGTAGTCGAGACATTTCAAAACTTTTTTTTTCGACTATAAGTTTTGTCCCATAAGTTAGGCGTTTTCTTTAAAACATTCTCATCATTCATCTCTTAACCATTTTAACATATTTATAAACGTTATAGGATATTGCCATCATGACAAGCAACATCAGCCGATGTGATTACCTCAAAACAGAAAGTGCAAACGTCAAAAGTCGATTCTACTGCAAACCACCTCCAGGTTTCCTGAGAGCTCGTCAAGCAGGTGCTACCAATATTAATCTGCCTTCAGATAAAGCAGATTGCGAGGTATGTAACGTTGTGTATCTTCTGGGTATGGTAAGACGTACGTGCGGTCTATTAAATTACGCCTGCGCCCGCCTGTCCGCCTGTCTGTCCCCTGTATGGCTTCGTTTTTTTCCTCGTTATTGAGGCGCCATAAGTTTTGTATAACCAGATTAAATCCTGCTCCAGAGTTTTGTTAAATCATGACATTGAGCCATAACTCTTTTTGCGTGTGCGGCGCTTCTAAACAATACATATATTGTTTTAGAGCTATATATGATAAGCATAACGACAAAGTCCTCAAATTGTCTTATTATCGAGCTTACGAATGGGGCTATTTAGGACGTTAGACGCGTCCGTACATAGATTATCGTTTAGAAGTTTTGCTTATACGAATTATGTACAAGCTTTCACATACGCGTCTGACGTCTTAAAGAGCCTCTTGCGTAAACTCGCTATTGTAAAGAAAACATGTATATAGAACATTATTATTATTAACTAATAGTAACTGTCAGGAGTACTGGATTTTAACCACTTAGCCTTAGTCCCTGTAGTTTTGATTGTTGAAAACTTAATAGACAGGCATCACAGACTAATTGTTTTTAAACTTAAAAGACTTTGTGAACTGACTGCATTTGAGTATTCTATGATTAAATTACAGGTGTTAAATATAATGTTTTATTCACGTTGTCTGTAATATGTCTGTGAGCAGTCTGTTGTGTTGTGTGTGTTTCCTGTTCCTGTGTCTTATCATCATTTAAAACCTTTGGCTGTGGACCTATTATACTATTTATAATCAATTCATTTAGAAAATTAGATTTGCTGGACAGAAGGCTGAATGGGTTGAAGCGCCACCACTCGGTGGTGATGCACCCGAATGTGTCG
Organism: Tiaropsis multicirrata; assembly: GCA_032270745.1. NCBI lineage: Eukaryota > Metazoa > Cnidaria > Hydrozoa > Leptothecata > Tiaropsidae > Tiaropsis > Tiaropsis multicirrata. The sequence continues at coordinate 14,898 of JAUJPO010028342.1, read as the reverse complement.
AAGCACCAAAATCACGTGATAACCACAATGGGAACGGACTAGGGGGATTCCCAAACACGTATAATTGGACCATACCAAATGATATCAATGAAAATTGTGCTTTGCGATTACGTTATAATGTCTCAACCGGTGATGTCCCAGCTGACGCTACAGCAGAACTTAGTAAGTTGATTCAATCAATTTCTCATGATTTACTATTGCGTACGTTGACATAAAAGTCATCCTAGTAAAAGATGGGATTTTCTTCCTCACCCCACTGAAAAATTATAAAAGAACAATACATTGTTACGACCCTGGTTGAAAAACATTCTTTCTGACCCAATTCAATGAGTTTGAAAGTATTGGTTTCTCTCTTTATTGAGCTTGAGTGTGGTCATTAAGGAATCGTTAACACCTTCTTTATCCGCTACTGGAGTCTCCCAGAGTTATTCAAATTACACATAATATTACTCCTGTATATATTGAAAGTTTATTGTGACTTCTCAAATAAAAGTCTGGATCCATACTAATTTTACCCATTTCACTAAGCTCACATGAGAAATAATTAGTATGGTAACATTGCGCAGTTTGAATTCCGCATCAAAATGACAGTTGAGAAATTAAACCAATCAAATCGCAGAATTTCAACTTGCGCATAAAAAACAATAGGGATTTCGGCCAATCAGAGCATTTCTTCAAGGTCTCGAAGAAAAATCAATCCAATGTGACCCGTCTACTTTCGAGTCGAATAAGAATCGGATGTAGACGGGATCCCATCTACTCAAACATGAGATTTAACATTTGGTTACATTTTGAGAGATTTCTCTCCCAACATCAGGTGTAATATATTTCGAACTTTCAGGCTAAAAACAAACATGTTATAACTCTTCAAAGTTAATGAAAAAAGGTTAAAGATTCGATGATTATCCAGGGGGTAATAAACATTTGACCAAGACCAAGGATATCCAAGGGGGGGGGGGGTTTCCTAGAAAAGCCCGCAATCAAACATATTACTTCTTCTTTTTTCAGATGCTAATAACAACAACAACCCGACACAAGTGGACATCGCATCCCTGGTTGGTTTATCCGAAGATGAAGCCAATCAACGTGGATATGTATTCGAAGGAAATCCAACAGTTCAACCGTTGAAGGCTACGGCTGGAAATCAAAATCTTGGAGCAAAGTTGCAACTTCAATTGGCTATCAATACAGCCCAATATGGTAGAACTTTTCAAGATAGGTAGGTAGGCTGGTTTAAACCAACTTTTTGATTGGATTTAAGTTGGATATTTTTTTCGAATTAAATAAAAGGTTTTATATTTACAATTGATTCAACGGATAATTATTCGAATAAAATAAAAAAAAATTATATTTACTATCAATTACCTCACGCGTAACAAATTTTGGTAAAAAAAATGATTTGATCTTAAACCAGCTAGAAATGCGCAGTATGACATCTTCATTGTAAAAAATGAATATTTATCAGTATAAATCTTTCAAGTCAAACTTTTAGAAGCAAACAACTGCCATAAGATTATTCTACGATTTGAAGGATGTGTTTCTTTTGTATCAAATGAAGCGTCATGGAAAAAGGATAATACAGTTGACTCTCTCTAATTCGAATCTCAAGGGGAAAAATCTTTTGTTCGAATTATAGAGAGATTCGAATAGTAGAGATTCGAATTAGAGCGAGTCAACTGTATAATAGAAACCAGGATGAGACAAAAGAAACAAAAGGTTTATAAGTCAGATACTGCCCTAGCAATAATAATTACATTAGCTGACTATTTTATTAAACAGGTCTCACTCGTTCCAAATCCGGGCCAAACCAGCCGAGATTCCTGCCAACGCTAAGATTCACAATTTGAACGTTCGCGGAAAAAGAGGAAATATTGTGCAAGTTTACCCAGCTGTCGAATATGACTTCGTACCGAATCGTTTGGAAATGAACGAAGATGATTACATCCATATTCAGTAAGTAAAATATTCATTTAGAATTCCCAACCCACATTGCTCCAATACTATATTAAGTGGGGCGCGAACTGGCCAACATGTTGGCCAATATTTTCAACCGATTTGTTAATGACCAACATTATGTTGGTCAGTGGATATGTTGGTTGAAATGTTGGCCAACATGTTGGTCAATTTTTGGAGGTCTTTAGCAACACGAAACTATTGTAATTTCCGAAGTATTTTTATTGCTGTAAATGAAATGTAGATTTGTAAAGTTGATAAAATTTTCTTAAACGATTTGCCTTGCTCTCCATCATTTTAAGTGATATTTTATCCAGAGTTCTATTATTTATCCTTACCTCAAAGTTATAAGTTTGGAATATAATCTCAGCCAAAGTGTTCGAATTAAAAAAATAACCTCTTTTCATCTTCTCAGATGGACGGGTTCGAACACCAATCCAGAGAACAATGACGGACAAGGTCTCCGTGGAACCGATCGAAGCAATATTGCAGTCGTCAGACCACAAAATTATGCAGAAGGAACCCCAGGTAAGAAGAATGTTCTTTCTCTCATCCAAGTGCTATAAGAAGTATTTAACTTTTCAACACGGTGATTTGGTGTTAGAAGTATGAAAATCGGGGAAACTTTGACTCATTTATTTATTAAATAACTCGAGTTTAAATAGTTCCATGGAGGTGGACTTTGATCTACAAAAGTTAAGACCTTTAGAAATTTGCTTTTCTTAAGGGTTGATGTAAATAAAATTTATGTTGTGTTTTTGGTGATGTCTTGATAATATCGCAACTGTGAAAAACCTTATTGTCCAAAGTTAAATACGGTGTTTTAATCAAAACAATCTCATTGGAAAATACTTAAATAAATATGGAAAATGTGAAGGTTTATTTTGAATGTAAACCAACGAAATTTTACATCGTATTTTTATTCCAGGAAAAGCCGTCCCAGAAGGCGAGAAATTTGGACATTGGGGAAATAATTATCCAGAACATTTGAATGCTGCAAATTTCTTAGGATTGCCAAAAGTGGACCGATTGAACCTGGCTATACTCTCACCCGGTAACTATTATATTGCATTTAAAAATCGAGAATCATTGTATGTCAAACTCAACCCTAAATAAATAAGCTCAATCATGATAAAAACACAATTTTTAAATTTACTCTCGATTTATCAGTTTTAAAGGGATTTTTCATTGGATTCCAGGAATATTTTTCATGTCATACGTGCAAGTAACGTTCTGACGTTAAATGACTTTGTTTGGACGTTAAATCATAATCCGTACCAGCTGTGAGTCTTTTCAAATAAATATTAATTTTAAATTATTTCTCCAGGACAATTTAAAGGTGAACTATCAGAGCTCGATGATGCTGGTACATATTTCGATCTTGGTCCTCGCAAAATCACATCTAAGGGCACAGGAACATACCACTACATGTGTACAAGGAATAATAACTTTTCCAATCGATCACAGAAAGGGCGTATCGTAGTCAACAAGACACCAAGGGTTGAAAAAATGGTTGGATATATGGGTGGTGAAGTCAAACTAAACGACGAGTAAGTGTATTCCATTTTTAACGTCAGAACGTTATTTGGACGTTTGAAACAATGCTGGGATAAAGTTATGTGCGTTCTGGTAACACATTATTTTGACGCAATTGACATACTTGTGCACCGATGAAAATGTTCCGGTTCTTAGTCCAGTAAACACAAAGCGTTGTTTTGACATCCATACGACGTTTTTTGACATTTAAAGTTGTTGTTTTGACATCCATGCGACGTTTTTAGACATAGAAAGACGTTGTTTTGGCATCAATGCGACCTTTTTTGATATTGAAAGTCGTTGTTTTGACATCCACGCGACGTTTTTAGACATAGAAAGACGTTGTTTTGGCATCTATGCGACGTTTTTTGACATGGAAAGTCGTTGTTTTGGCATCCATGCGACGTTTTTTGACATGGAAAGTCGTCGCCTGGACGTCAAACTAACGTTACGTGCTTACCTGACAAAGCAAGCTTCATTCTTTTAAGATCGACTAAATTTTGAATCCCAATTTTTTATTCTTCAAGAGAACATATTCAGGTACCAAAAGGAATGCTTACTGAACCAACCAAGATGGAAATTGCACAATGCCAGAAACAAGATTATCCAATAGGAGCTGGTGATTCTACAGAATCGAAATACATGTGTGTTAAACCTTTCCATGAATTCGCTGACGGTAAGCATTTTTACTTCATCTTGTAACGTAGACTATCCTATAGTCGAAGAGAGGAAAATCCCGAATAAACTCAAAATAGTAAATAGCCACGCAGTCCAGAGTTTCCACGCGGTCGAATTACCAGCGGTAGAGTGAGGAAGAAGTGTGTTCCTCACTCTACCTCCCTTCAGTAGCCTTATCTGGCAGTATTACTCAGTTACATAATTTTCCCGCGACTGGATTTTTTACGGACGATAACATCGTCTACTTGTAACGTCATATTTAACCAATCAAATGGCTTATATATGGCCAATATGGTGGTCTAGTATTACGTAATTTTATGAAAAAAGGCTCGCGCTATGAATTTGCAGATGGCAAGCATCTTTATTGCTTTCACTTTTACATGTGATGATCTTTCTTAATAAACTGCCCTGGCACGAAACGTTCAAACAACGTTTTTTCAACTACAGAATCCGTTATTAGGACGTTAAAACACGTCTTGTGTCTCCTGGGTACTAGCCTGTTGTTACCAAGCTACAAAGAATCTAACTTTTCGTCATACACTATATTGCGCCATTTGTCTTCAACATTTCACTCAAAGTTGTATACTTAGTCTAGTAGAGAGCTTGAAGTTCAGAATTTTTCCCACAGACTTCTAAATCTGGACACTTCCAAATTGAATATTTAAGACTTGACTTTATAGTCAAACAATGCGAGATTACCTTCCAAAATCTTTGACACTACATCCGTCACTTAAACTCACTCCATCCAAAATTGGGCACATTCCCAAAGATTGAGCTTTTTAATTGCTCCTAAAACTTTATTGTTTAAAAGCACGAGGGCTGGAAACTTGCGGCTTTTTGAGACACTCCCTTATCGATCCATCATCATAATTTTTGTAATCGTTCTAATTCCACAGGCAAGAAAGCAAAGATTCAAATGAAGGTCAAATCATCTGGAACAGAAATCTATCGATCAACAGATTCTGAGCATTGGGAGAAGATTGAAAATGTTGAATATGATGATGGAGTTGTTAAATTCGAATCATCAAGAGGTAAAATTGCTCCCATGTAGAAACCAGGACGAAATCACTTTTTCATGCTTTTTGCTTCTATCGTATCATTCTGGTTTCTACATATAAACTGCTAGTAACAATCTTTATACAACAAATCTTCTCCCAAAATTGCTCCCATATGTAAAAACCAGGAAGGTGTCCATCTATTTACTTTTCGTTTCTTTTTTGTTATCCTGGTTTCTACATATTGATTGTTTTTAGTGACATCTTTTTACAACAGGTTTTATGAAATGGTTGTAGTCTGCGGTATATTTTTTGTTTCTGGTTAGTCTCTGCCCATTATGAGAATAATGACCGAGCTATCCCAGAAAACACAGAACGTCTTTTTTAACGTTAGAATAACATCATTTCAACGCCAAAATAACGTTTTAACGTCATGTAAACCTTAAATTACGTCATAATGTTTGCTTGGGATATAATGATGATGGAATTTTAAAATTCCAATTAGAAAATGGTCAAATAGAAAATAGATTGCCTAATAGACCTTTTCATAAAATACGTCACGTCCAACGACTGCCTCGTTTTGAATTGAGCGCTATGGTAACCGGATCTCAAGGGAGCTTATCAATACTTGACTCCATTGATAAATGTGTCATTTTGAGTCTCGTGAGACATAATCACCTTGGTAATTGTATGAGGCAGCCGTTGGTCGTGACGTAAATTATAAAAGATCTATTGGTTTGGTTTGGGACAAAAAGAAATGAAACAAATTTGAACTGATTGAATTTTTTTCTTCAGGTGGTGTTTTCGTTGCTCGCTCAAACTACCGAACCCGAAACGTCATTATCGGTTGTGTAGTCGCCCTTGTCGTTATCGCAGTACTCGTCGGTGGAGTTTTCGCTTATTGTCGTCGAAATCCCGAATCCTGGATGAGCGCCAAACGAAGTATTGATCGAATGAAGCTCAGCACTAAGAATCAAATTTAATTAAGGATGAATCATTTATCTAACCAGCAGACATCGAACGTGGTTTAACATCGGTGCGTTATTTGGACGTTGAAACAGCGTTGGAAGAATGTTCTGTGCCTGCTGGGTGATCGAGGTAAAATTGCGGATAAATGTAACCCCATAGCTTGGGGAAGCACTAGTTTCCCCGAACTTTTGGTTTACAATTTGCCGATTTTACTTTTCTTCACTGGCATAGTCAAATTTTGATGCGTTAATTTTATATGGTTTTCAATTTAAATAGTTTGCAATTTATTGTACGTTCTTTTATATAATACATAATTTTGCATAAATATATACACGCTCGCATAATATTTTTACGATTAATGAAATAAATGGAATAATTTACAGCAACACGGGAGAAATTGATAGCTTTTTTTATTTTTTATGGTTGAATCTCGTTCGCTTGATATGTATCACATAGCACCGTTTGTTGAAGTTAATTTTTGGCTGACCTTTGGTCGACCTTTGTATCACATAGCACCGATGGTTCTCCTTTTCATGCTGAAATGACGGTGAAAGTGATATTCATATGTATAGGGATGTACTGAGAAGATTTTGTTGGCAAAGCTTTATTAGATTCGAAGTTATATAAGACATACCACATTTTCAGAAAGCCATCAAACTCATATTCAACAACAAAACAGAGGGTATTTCTAGAAATTAATTTAGTAAAATGGTAAAATTTTGATGGCTTGGTTAAAGGGCTTCAATCAAATAGTGCGGAATAGTGGATTAAGTGCTGAGTTTGAAATGAAAAACAGGAGAGATAAATCTCGAATGACGTGACAAACGGTAAAATCCATAGTTGTATAGTACTTGATCAAATACATCATGGTTATTAGCTGGAGCATTGCACAATAGAAATATGATTGAGAAGGTAAGAAACAGCAATGTAACACGCTCATTGTGTAACCCAAAAATGTGACGAAGTAAGTTCACGTCGCTTTTTAGCTTTCAAATCTAAACATTCATAATAATTTCATTGTTATAAAAATCATCAGTAAAACTAACGCCATTGAAATCTGTGCAAATGCCACGATGAAATCGAGATAACCAACGGAAAGATAAATAAAAGCGATTACTACCGATAAAAACGACAAGAAAAGCACAGATCTTAAATAGCACTGTGACGAAACAAAACATTTGGCTTACAGTGACGTAATCACTCCTCTTTTTGTCTACGCCTTCTGAAGTATGTATAACCACGCATATTGGTAGAGTTACTACACCAAAAATGAGGTCAGTAATGGCCAAATTCACGATAATAAACATAAAAGGTGTCCACAGTTTTCGTTGCGGATCTTTCCAGACGGCTATGCAAACCAGAAGATTGCCGACTACGTTAAGCATGTATAGAACAGCGGACAACGCCGAGGTGAATATCGATAAGGCTTGATGTGCGAACTCCAGGACAAGGTGTGTTGGGGATTGTATTAAAGAATAGCTTAAAGAAAAAAAAGAAAGAATTGAAAAAGTACTCCAAACAAACGATATCACAAAACTTACAACGACATATTTTTCAACAACATGAACGATATCAAAGTACTTATAATATAGGACATTCTCATCAATATAAAGCAGATATTCGAAATTCTCTAATTATGTCAACGCTATTTGAACGCGTTGAAATTTTTTTTGGATACCGTTTTCTGTATGCTGTGACATATATCCCAAAAATTTGAAAGTTTGGATATTGCGATTTATAACAAAAAAAATTGAAAAATAATTTCGGTTATATCTGGTTGTACAATTTTGTATTTGAATATTTTTTATTGTGCACCTCATTGGTCTTTTTGCTTCAACTTTCTTGAATTCCCCTATCATAATTCAAGCACTTTTTTAGCTTTTTTTATGATATAACCGATAAAAACGACAAGAAAAGCACAGATCTTGAATAGCATTATCTTTCGATATTTTATGGGATTCGATACTGCTACAAATCGATCTATGCAAAATGCAATCAAGTTGAACGTGCTTGCTGATACTGTGACGAAACAAAACATTCGGCTTACAGGTACGTAATCACTCGTCTTTTTGTCTACGCTTTCTGAAGCATGTATAACCACGCAAAAGGTGTCCGCAGTTTTCGCTGCGGATCTTTCCAGACGGCTATGCAAACCAGAAGATTGCCCACTACGGTAAGGCTTGATGTGCGAACTCCAGGACAAGGTGTGTTGGGGATTGTATTAAAGAATAGCTTAAAGAAAAAGAGAAAGAATTGAAAAAGTACTCCAAACAAACGATATCACAAAACTTACAACGAGATATATTTTATACCAATAAGGGTACACCGTTTTACTTATTTAGAATTTGGAAATTTGAAGGTGAAAACTTTATACAAAATTGAAAAAAGCAAACATAGAACGTGTTGTTCCAACAATCTTTCAACTTCCAACGAAATAACGTTCCGAAGTTGAAACGACGTTGTTTGGACCCTAAAGCTAAACGACCTTCCGCCTGTCTACTGGGAAGTATCGGTTAATGATACTTAAAAAAGCTTGTAAAGTATTGAGTCGGCAAAGCGATGAGTCAAAGAAGTATGGGAAATATATTTTTCAATATTTCAAAAAAATAAAAATACGAAAATAATCCTCTATATATATTTTTTTTATCGATAAAAAAAACACAGCCAATAAACTCAATATTCATTAATTTTTTAACGTAATTATATTTTTGCTTTTTAAAATGTTCCTATATTGCTTTTTTTCAGGATGAATTGTCCCCCTCTTAATACACTGCAAGGGGCCTAAGAAACTAGGGTAAAAAATAAAGTATTTTCTTAAAGCCTTGTTTACATTTACAGGCTCTTCTACTACTTATATTGTGAAAATCCAGTAATTAGCGACATCAGAGGTCCATATATCGACTGCTAAAATCGTCTTTTTCTTTTAAATTGATTGCCTACTTTTCAGGTAAAATGTTATATTTTTACTTTGACATCTCCCCATCATCAAATTTTTAAAGTGTAAATGGACCTTTATGTAAAATTATTGGGAAACAATCCTTTTTTTGAAAATTTTGAACAAAATATCAAGGATCTTTATATCTGGTAATACTATTTATCTTCAAACAGTTGTAAAATATACACGTTTACAACCAACTGTATGCATACAGCACAGAATATGAGGAACTTTTGATAAAAGATTTTGATTAAAATGGATGAAAAATATGTCTCTAAAATTTATTGAAAACATATCTATCTATTAATTAAAATGAAGGTTATGTCTCCAAAATTTATTGAAAATACATTAAAGTTATAGAGGAAGAAAAAAACATGAAAATTTTTTAATGGAATAGAATAAATGTTACATCGAAATTGAAGCTAATTATTTTTGAAACTTAATCTTTTCAATCTTCAATTTCAGTTTTATTAAAAAATATATACTTTTGAAGATTTGGTACAAAAAAAAGAAAAAATGGATTTGAAAAATCATTCTCGCTCTTTAAGTGGCCATGTAAGTATGACTTATCATAAATTCTTTTTTCGTCAAATCAGAGAAATATTTTTCCTAAAGGGGGGAGGGTACTTTGGTAAATGGTTGCTGGTACGTGCGGACCTAGGGTCAGTTTTTCAAATTTCCAAAGTCTCTGTCTCTAAGATAAAAAAAAAAAAAAAAAATTCAATTACTCTCAAAAACTCTCTAAGGGTCATCATCTGCAATTAAGAAAATAGGAATATTTATTGTATTGTGAAATTTAGCAATAAATACAGACAAAGAAACACACTGTCTAAACGGAAATGGGGTTTGTTGGGTATATTTTCAACTTAAAAATAGTGATATGTAATACGTCTAAATTATTCATAATTTGGTCTTCTTCTTCCTTAACAATTTATTCAATAGTGACCACTAAAAAACCTAAAAAACTGTCACGTCTTAGAGCAAAAAGAAAATGGACCAAATATCCATCCAGCTCTGATATCCTCTGATATCACACCATGGTTTTCGCAGTTAAAAATAGTTTCCAGTTTAATAAACCCAAGTTTGTGTATTATGATAATTTCGACCGATTTTAGCTGATATTTTGGAAGGGGTTGTTGCTGAAGTAGGAATTTTGAATGTTTGAATGTTGAAGAGGGAACGGGTTTTCTACCATTTTGTTTAATCATAACTTTAGTAAAACTTGGCAGAAACTTGTTATGGTGAAGAAATTGAGAATATCACTCGTTCGATTTCAAAGAGAGTTCTAAAAAATAACATGTAAAACAATACCCTGCCGAAAATGAACGGACTTTATATAAAACACTTTTTAGAAAAATAATATTATTTTACAAGTTCTTGTTTAGATTTTAACATGTTTTTTGCGTTGTATACTGATTTTGAATTCGCAGGAAATTATTTTTTCTGCGTAGGTGTTGGAAACGTGGGTGTACTTTAGACATTTGGGATATGGCAAACAGTATAGATCGGTAGAGACATTAATGCCGAGTATTTCGGCTGGCAAAGGACGTTTCAGTGGAATTGCTCAATCAATTTTAAAATATTAGCTGTATTTTCTTAGATGGTAGTCCGTCAACTTTAAATCTTGATAAACCGATTCGGAAGTAGACCGGGTCTCATAGGTTCTTCACGATCTTGAAAAAATGCTCTGGTTGGCTGAAATCGCCTATTGTTTTTACGCGCAAGTTAAAATTCATGCGATTTGATTGGTTTATTCTCTCAACTTTCATTGTTGGTTGGGAATTCAAACTGTATGTAGTAGTTATCGCACTTTCGCGAGTACAATATGAGAATTATTTTACGAGTTCACATGTAAAATATGAAATATTGAATATATGGCCCTTCTCTCGACCAATCAAAACGCTCATATTTTATGGGTCGACGATAAATGATTTCACGATACTAACTTTTTCTCATATTAAATAAGCTTTGCAAAATGTGGAAAAGTTAGTATTTGCTAATGTACTAAATATATTTTTCTGTCTAAGGGGAGTCCAAGTTGATTTATTTTTTTACGAGCGAAGCAGTTTCAAAATGTGGGTCGGTTGGTCGGCAAAAAAATGAAAATTTAAGAGAATTTTTTAAGAATTTGTTTTACACTAAATTTGTTCTTTGAGGCAAATTTGTTTAAATAAAGCTAATAGAATTGAATGAAAGTTTGTCATGAAAATGTGTCAAAAGGTTTTAATGATATTTTTTTATTTCTTTACATGAAATAAAGAAAACCATGAAATTAAAACTTTTAGTGACTTTCACTTTCCATTTTATTTTTTTTCACTTTTCCAAAAATATGGCTTGGTTGGGCCCGTAATACAACTAATTAAATTGTTCTCGCCTTATACAACATTTTCTGTTAGGCCAATTAGTCTAACAATTTGAAAATCGCAATGAAAAAAAAATTATGAAGAAGAAAATGAAGACTTTTGCGAAAAAAGGAGTATTTCTCATCTTTGAGGCCCATAACCTCGGCCACGAAAAAATAATTGGAATTTTTTTTTGGTTTAGATGATGTATCAAATGCAGAAATAAAAATGGATTTGCGGAAATTTTTCATAGCTTCTTTTTCTCAAAATCTTAAAAATAGTGGTTATTTGTCAGTTTTCCATCCCAATTTTTCATATAAAAACAGTCATAACTATTGATGTATCAAGTTAGAAATATTTTCCGCAAAATTTTAAATAGTTCAACTAATAATGCTGACAATTTAGATCGAAGAACAAATATTTTTGTAAATTGGGGAGATTAACGTTTTTTCAAAGTCTTTTTAAAGTCCATAACCTCGTTATTGTAATTGAAATCTGAAATAACCATGAATAAATTCCTGAAAAAAGATTCTGAAAAAGCATATATTATATATGCTAAATTTCTCAAAAAGGACAAAATCTCATCTTTAAATTTGAAAATTTATTTTTGACTATGGTCAGAGCCCTTAAAGATTGCAACTTCTTCGTAGCAAAAGTATTTGTGAATATATCGATGATAATACCGTTACATTTTTTGAGGAGAGTTTTAGGGGTTCAATTATCAAAGAAAGTTTCGAATGAACAATGTTTCATATAGTATCATTGAACTACTTGTCTCTGACTCATTATAGTTTCAAATCAAAACAGATTACGTCATCCTTACGTAGCACAGGATAAAAAATAATTTCTAGGTAATACAGCATTCTCAGGCCGTTTCCGTATAAACGATTACGTCATCATGAATATAGATAGGTAATCAATAATTCTTTCGAAGCAGCATGATAACAGGAAACAAGAGGCTGGACGTATTCCTACGAGTAATCTAACTTGATACATCTATTTTTGACATGATATCAATTAAGCTTTTACTTTTCATATTTTCATTTCAACAATTCTTTTTGTCAAAACTTTCGGCAGTTGCTGGTGCAAAATTTGCGTTTTCTCAGAAGTTTGGGGAAAGTACTTGGAAAAAAACCAGCAGTTTTTAAGTTTTCAAGAGATTTTTTTAATGCTTTTTCGCAGTAATGTTTGTTTTTTGTCTTTCTTTCAGATAATCTGTAATACAATGACCAATACACCTTGTCCTGGAGTTCATGCACCTCAAGCCTTATCGATATTCACATCAGCATTTTCCGCTGTTCTATGCATTCTTACCGTAGTCGGCAATCTTCTGGTTTGCATAGCTGTCTGGAAAGATCCGCAACGAAAACTGCGGACACCTTTTATGTTTATTATCGTGAATTTGGCCATTACCGACCTCATTGTTGGTGTAGTTACTCTACCAATATCTGTGGTTACACATGCTTTAGAAGCCGTAGACAAAAAGACGAATGACTACGTCACTGTAAGTCGAATGTTTTATTTCGTCACAGTAACAGCAAGTACGTTTAACTTGATCGCGTTTTGCATAGATCGATTTTTAGCAGTATCGAATCCCATAAAATATCGAAGAATAATGCGATTCAAGATTTGCGTTTTCCTTGTCGCTTCAATCTGGTTGTTATCGGTAGTTATCGCTTGCATTTATCTTGCCGTTGGTTATATTGATTTTATCATTGTATTTGCACAGATTTCCATGGCGTTAGTTTTAGTTATGTGTGTGATAACAGTCAAATTGTTGCGAATGTTAAATTTGAAAGCAAAGAAGCGACGTAAACTAACTTCATCGCATTCTAGGTTACAAAATGAGCGTGTTACATTGCTGTTCCTCACTTTCTTGATAACATTCTTTTTGTGTAATACCCCAGCTATAACCATGATGTATTTGATCAAGTACTATACAACTATGGATTGTACAGTTCGTCACGTCATTCGAGATTTATCTTTCCTGTTTGTCGTTTCAAACTCAGCACTTAATCCACTATTCTGCACTATTCGATTGAAGCCCTTTAACCAAGCTATCAAACTTATATTCAACTACAAAGCAGAGGGTATCGAGTCTCCGTTGTATGGCAAGAACAGTAGAAATAGTAATTTAACGCATAGAAGAAGCGATGCAGTGAGACGTAAATCAAGTGAGAATCGCATTCTATTGGATAAAAGTAACAACCAAAGCTCGTTAACTTAAAAACATCTTTGTTTATTGTTCGAAATTTAGCTGGGTTGGTTTGTGACATGGGAGGAAAGGGTTGTTAAGTACGGGAGATAAATCACGTCGACGGATTCTGTCTTGTTCTATATGAAATACGGTTAGCAAGGTAGATTTAACTTTGTAAATAAATATCTCCTTTGTGTTCTATATCTCAGATTTTCACGTCTTTTCGTTCTGACCCATTCTAGAGAAAGGCAGGTCAAAACTAGTGTTTTGTCGTGATTTTTGTACTTAACCTCACTGGATATGTCTGTGTTTGATTTGGTATAATTCAAGTTCTGTGAGTCACAGTAAGTACTCCTGAAGGTAAAGGTATGTAAAAAATTTCATATATCATATTTCAATAAAATGAAAGTTATATTCTTAATATATTTTTGATTTCATTTAAAAAAGAATACTTGATAGATTTACCTTTTTCACGTAGATCATTTTATTGTGTTGCTGTAAATGAAAGGAAAAACTATGCGAATCATGTCGGTCATATACTGATTGAAAAATGCCAAAACCGTCAAAACCCTCTCCGTACAGTATAGCCTGCTACTAGAATTTTTCAAAATATGAAAGGAGCTTTCTTATGGTAACAAAATCTTTGTCTATTCCTCAGATGCTACATCTTAAACCACCATTCAAACGGACATTTTGGTGTTAAGAGTTTCAAATTTCCTAGGATGAATATTTCCTTTGCACTAAACTTTTCTCAGTAATATAAGAAAATATTCGTGAAAACGAAGCAACAATTTCTTCTTTTATCGTCATGAGTAATTTTCTTTATAAGAACACAATCATGAAGGAATTAAATTAAACCTTTTTTTCTTTCAGAGCAATGAGTTTTTACACAAATAGCAATTAAATTATCATGTATTGGTGGCACAAAAGACGAGCTTATTTTCTTAATGCCGATTATAATTCGATTAGGATTCATTAATAGTTTTTAATTATCTAAGGCTTATTTCCCTCCTTTTGCCATAGACTTTCGCGTGATCAAGGTACTGCTCAGAAGATGAGTACTAAGCGGTTTCTCGCCGTCTAAGAATTCATCAGGAATTCATGACTATATCTGTCCAGGCAGGGTTTGTGAAAAGAGGAGACGAAATGACGGATCTGTCTTTGTTCGAGGTTTTGATGTATTTGTTTTAAAAAGCGTGCATTTCATTTATAAATGTACAAAAGAAAGCTAGATTCATCCAATGAAAACGGGAGATTCTTTATCGAGCTGTCCGACTTTATTGGAGCCTTTCC
>JAUJPO010028231.1:0-19128 GCA_032270745.1 Tiaropsis multicirrata | reverse complement strand
ATATAAGTTCATTTCGGCGATTCATCAAAAATATTTTTTGTCCGCACGGACAAGGGAGGGGGGGGGGGTATAACGTATTATGCGGACATGTCCGGACAAGGGGGGAGGGGGGTCCCAAAATGGCCAAATTTGTGCGGACGTCTTTTATGGATGCTCCCAAAAGGTAACGAGTTTTATCGTTGTTTTATACTTTAATTGTCTGAGAAAAAGTATTAATTACTTAGTAGTGAATTTCCTGTGCGTTCTAAGTTGTTTATCAATCAATAAAAGGTGTTATTGTTTTGGTATTAAGAGAGCCAGGATTCTAAGTCACGATCATAAGCTGTAATGTAGACCACCAAATTCTCGTTATCTTTGTCAATAATTGCCTTAATTTCATCCGTTATCTGTCACCACTTTTAGGTAGTGTACAGATTTACACCGGAAAATTGCAACTCTTGCTTCGATCGATTGTCTTGTTATGAATTCATTAATAAAACACTGGGATCCACCCCACTGGCCACCCCAGTGGAAAATATTGCTAAACCCAAATTTCCACCACAGTGAAAAAATCAGTCACCCCCACTAAATAAGTTCTCTTAAAAAGTTACCCCATTGAAAATGTGAAAATTTCGCACAAACCCCATTGAAAACTTATTTTGAAGTGACCCAGTAGGATTTTGAATGACACTTTGGGTAATGTGTTTTTTACCACAGGTGGTTTTCCCTGTATCATAACTCACTTCTGGGAAGTCATCTGATTGATACCGATAATAATATGACTTTTACAAGGATTTCTTCAACATTACTAAAACACGTGTTAAAATCGATTGCTTTCTTTTTCGAAGATAAGCATATTTTAACCGAATTTAAACATCATATTTGCCACTTCATGTGTAATACGCCTGCGCGTAATGAAAAAATACTTTGAAAGGCGAATGTAGTAAACTGAATTTGATTCAAAATGAATCATACTTAATATCCCACTCAATCTAAGCAAAAAAAAACTTTTATAAATTTTATACGAAGCTTGCTAAGTGAAAACCTGACATGCTGTCAAAATTTGCAATGCAGTTGTGGTTATTTTTTGTTTTTTTGTTAATCCTATTTTTAAAGTTTTTTAGTTAATTTTAAACCTTGAAAGAATATTGCTAGAGGCCAAAGCTAGGTTAATTTCAAAAGATTCACAATATAATAATTCCGTTGAAATGATGTTACCAAGGAAACCATTGTCACTTAAGTACACCTCTGAATGTATCAGAGTACCCAGTCAGATTCGCCTCAGTGGTAACCCGGTGAAAAGATAAGTCCCGGTGAAAAAAACCTACCAACTTATAAAGTTAAGTATGCAAAATGCAAGCCCCAGGTGAAAAAAAGAAGTTACCCATGTGGAATTTTAACCTCAATTGGGGTAAGGGAGTTGTATATAACCTAACTCGATAGCAATGACCATTTAACATTTTATTGCTATTAGGCTCATCAACAATATTCAAAAGTGAAGAGTATAGATAGAGCAATCAAAGTCACCATAAGGAACCCAGAAATAGTGTGGACACTTCATGCTGAGGAAGTCGGACAAAATCCAAAAGACATATACAAATCAGGAAAAAATGGTATGCGTGAAAATAGAATATCCAGGAGACATGGATGCTAAAAATCATATCTCAACATGCAAATCCAGGAGGTAGGAGAAGATTTTCAATGTTAAAATCAAGGGGATCCATTATTTTTGTACGAAATCAATAGTTTTTGTAAAAATAACTTCCTCGACACTCACTGTGGGTACGCATTTTTTCTGGAAAAGCCCATTCAAATAAATTCAATAATAGTCGCCCCCAGCTGCTGTCAAACAACATTGCTTACTCACCTTTTATCAAGATTTGTACTTTTCATATAAACCAAGTCAATGAAATTTTGTTGTAAACGGAAATACATTTTATTTGCTATATCGGATTTCATAATAGTCTCTACTTGGATTAAAATATAAAATAGTTTAGAATTATCATGTAACACCACAGAAAGGTTCTGAAAAGCTTGAATATAATTTGATGCGTTTATTTGTTACCCTATAGATATTGAATTGCGGTTTAAGATTTCTCTCTCATTGAAAACAAGAAAAGGTTATCTCTGCAGATCTATCTGTTTAATCGAACGAGATAATTTTCTTATAAGCAAGTTTTATGAATGTATACCGGTTTTCATGATCATTAGACTTTATATATTATTGGGGTCTTTTAGAGACACAGACCTCAGTTCTGGCCATTTTTCCAAAGATTTTGCCCAGAAAAATGTTCCTTAGAGAAACTTTTCCAAATTTTTCTAAGTTTTCCCAAAAATCGAGACCCTTAGAGACACTCTTTTAACTCTCTTTTAAAGAGACGGAAAGGTTAAAAATACTTTTGCCAAAAAATCGCGAACTCGCGAAAGTTTCTTCCTTTAAAGTTCTCAGAGATTTAGACGGTTAATTTTCATATAAGAAATATGGACGAACACTCTCCGTCAACAAAGCTCTGAGTACCTTCTGAATCCGCCATTACGGAGCCTCCCCTACTACTCTAGTTTTTTAAGAAATGAGATTTAAAAAAAGTATTACTACATTTTCATTACCTCCCATCCAAATGAATCGGCTTTGTTAGGAAGGACGAACAATAGATAACCCCCCTCCCCCCTCCAACCCATGTTGAAGGTATCGACATTTTCGGAAGCTGTTACCGTCTAGTTAAAACCTGCCTCTGTGACACACTAGGATCTACTCCACTGGTCAAACCTGTGGAAAATTCGAAAATTCGCTCAAAAAAAAACATTTTTCGCCCCAATGGAAAAATGGCCACCCTGCCAGTGAAATATTGTATGTTCTTTCTCACCCCGGTGGAAAATTTGACCCTGGCTGAAAAACATTACCATTTTACCCGCCACGGTTCTTTTGGCATCCAAAGGTACGGAGACAGTTTAGATCTCCTGATAAAATAAAGAAATCCAAACCTCTTCGGATAGCCAGTTTAAGACACGTAACACGTAAGGATGTGTAACTATCTTGGACTTCAGCTCATTTTCTATTGTTTTTGGTAGTGCTAGCCCTCACAGCCAAGAAAGCGGACTGCGGATTCTTTCGGAAAGAGACGAAATAAGGGAATGAGTTTATTGAGTTGATTGTCTCTTCAACTTCAACTTTTATCCTCTCCAACTCAACTTTCTTGAATTTAATTTACCTCGAACTTTATGATGCGACGTTTCATCAGCTAGTCATGTGTTTTCTTGGAGACTGATATTAATTAGTATTCTAACGATTTGTCTGTATAACCTTCGGCGGTTGACTTTACAAATCCTAATGTTGCTACTGCATTTCCTAATAATATAAACATAACATAAAAACTTGCAAAAATTGGCTTGCAAGTATCTGCTATTGAGCTAGTCATCTTATCTATGCCCATATATGGCTTGTACAGCAATTTATTATTCTTAACAATGTTATATTCCAGGTTTTTTGGTTTTCCTGATTGAAGATAATGTGGAATACTTTTTGGTCAGAAAAAATTAAATTTTAATTACTCGTGTTGACAAACTAAATCCTCATTTTGACGTAAAAGAAAACACACTAGATTTCCTGTAAGTTTTATCCAGCGAATGGAGCTTCTATGAACATCATAAATGAGATTTGGAACCTGGGCCCTTGACGATTCCAATCGAAAATTTATCTGGGTAATTTTTATCTGATTCATATGTTATCAATTACGTAATCTTTTCTACAGAACCCCCTCCCCCCCCCCCCCATAAAGCTGGTTTATTTCTAAAACTAGTAGCAAACACTATGTAGATGTTTTTGTGCAACGGATTACTTAATGGCTATCATGAATTTATGATTTATTAAATATCTCATTTTGAAACTCCATACTCTATAGCTGCTTGACGTAAAACAGTCTCGGTTCTTGCTTGTTTTTTATTCTTCCTATGTTTCTTATTCAGTAATCCAGGGGTTGTGAAATGCTTTGGATTTCATTTAAATGACGGTCCGGTTCTTTTTTAGGCTTCAAAATTCTGTCTTTGTTACAGAAAAACAGAAAACAAAAATTGAGCCTCAAAAATCTTATACAATTCAATTTGGAAGTCTGAAAATTTTTAGAAGGTAAAAAAAAATTATCCAAAAAGCTTTGTTTCGCCCTCAAGAACTCAAACATTTCATAAATTAATATCATAAAGTAAAGTGATGGAATGTTTTTCTCGTGGTACTGGCATAAAATTTTCAATTTTTTAGTTAAAATCTTCTAAAATTGCGAAAATTTCTAATGGTTCTATGATCTCTGATTAGTTAATTATTCTCCTTTCTCCTACCACACTTGTCTTGCTGTCTTTACCATAAACTTATTTTCATTCAACCCAAGTATGTATTCCAGCCCATCGACAGTTATCATCGTTTTTGAGCAAAAAAAGTCACGGAGTAAAAAATATAGATTCCAAGCTCTCTCTCATATACATATTTCACTTCAAATATTTTCTTTACTAAGACTAAAACTTATCGATTTTGTCATCTTTCCAAGCTTTTTGTTGTTGTAATTAGTACAAAGTTTTTTATCAACATAATATTTTTTTAAAACCAAAACATAATTTTCTTTTAAATGTTGTCCTACAACAATGACGTTCTCAAGGAGAAGGTTTTATTTTCAAAATTATCACCTTATTTTTTTCTCGATCAAAAGCCACATATCTGGGAAGGAGAGCCAATGATCTTGTAGAAGTAACCAAGGGGCATGGCAGGTGGTAACCATTTAGCTTTATCGACGATGTCGGATATGCAGTGCTTTATTAATCCTTTACCTTAGCTGATTTATACGTTTCAATTCAATACGTTTTAATTTTGCACTTGAAAAGTCGACTACACAAAATGGCAACCTCGCAACAACATCCTTGGATGATATCATGATATTATGAACCCTTTGAGGAGCATTACTATATTGTCAGGAGAGGCTTTCAAGAATCAGGGAAGATAATAGGGTGTTGATTATTGACCAGAGGAAAGTTCCCGTAATATTTTGTTTAGCTTTTTTGACTTATAAAAAGTAGCCCGAGTGTTAATCAGGCTCTTTTTCCAAAACTCATGAACAAGAGGACTACTATGACTATTATGTTTGGACTGGAGAGCCTCCACCGTAGTTGTTTATAAAGGATACCTAATGGTCCTACTTGGGCGTTAAAGTTTACTATAAGTCTGTCACGTCATTCCAATTTGCGTCTTAAAAGAGGATATGAGGATATGTTTAAAGTTTATATGTGTTATGCCAAAGTCTTATTTTTAGATGTTTTTCTATTATTGACAATTGATGATCTTTTTTTATAAGAACAAACTATATAAGAACATAGGGATTCAAAGTCATAAAAGCTAAAGTGTCCCTTTTTCAGTAAATTCAATAAAACATTAAGTATATTTTTAAAAAGTTTAATTTCAGAAAAGTTTAAGAACATCCGACGAATAGAGGCTTCCTTCTTCGGTCACGATGTTCTAATAAAAAACCTCTAGAAAAATAACAAAAATCACATGGGTGGCTACAGTATTGCAGTTGAAACAATGGAATATGAGCCGTCAAAATTGGAAATAACAAAATAGAGTAGAGAGAATATTTTATATTTTAGACTTTACAACCCTGGACTTTAAATTTTAAACTCATATCATATTTAAAAACAAATATAATTATAAAAGAAAACATAAAATTTTCTAAACAGTTACTCTATAAAACCAAAATAACAAAAATCCTTAATCTAATTTTAAAAACTGTTAATTTTTTACTGTGGAGATTTGCATTAAAATTCTGATTTACCGGGTAATAATTATTTCAACAATCGATGAAGTTCAGCTCAGAATCTTTCCATTGATTAACTTTTAACCAGATATAATTTCAAGTTTTGTTGTACTTAACAATAAAAACAAACAATAAAATTTCCAAAATTTTAAACCATATAAACTTGATTAACACCCCCCTTACACTAACCCAGTGGAAATTATAAAAGGTTTCACTTGAGTTACTAAGATCTATTGTTCTTATTCTAAAATCACTGGAGGATTCACTCGTTTCAGTTTGATGCCGTATTCTCCATATAGGAAACTAAATGTTTTTAATTGTTCAAAGCAAATCTTCACCGGTTCTGTGAGATATAGGTATTAAGTGATAGAATTTTAAATCTTTCGCTAACATCCATATCAAATTGTCAGAAAGTTTAATCTGAAAATTATAATGAATAAATAAACTAAGCAATATGAGTAGGCTTACGGAATGTTGTTTTAACGCCGTCCAATCAATATTTCAACGTCACAACGTTATTTAGACGTTGAAACAATGCGGTTGAATTAATGTTGTGTGCCAGCTGATAATTATTATATAACTATTTTATAACAACTATAGTTGTCAGGTTCACTGGTGACGTAATAAGCATAATCAAGTGCCATATGTATATCAATTCTAAATCAAACGATTATTTACTAGCTACACCCAAGAGCCTCTTTTGAACAACCTCGATTCCAGGGTGAATTGTCGACAGCCCCGCGAGAAAGATGAAACAGAGGAGACCTAAGCATCGTCCACAATATCAGTAAGATTATCGCCCTGGGTAAGAGGTCGCCTCTTTCATATTTTGTCTTTTATACTATAGCTACACCATGGAGTATATTTGATGTTTTTGTGCTCTCTATCTATCTACAATATCTCAAGTTATATTAACAAAATTCGGTGCGTTTTAAACTTCTTGAAGTTAAAAATGCATGAAAATTACATTCCTTCAAAGAACAATTGATCCATTGGCACCCAATCAAGCCATTTAAGGAATTCTTGAAATGAGATCCTTCCATTCCGGTCCTCATCTAGCGTTCTCAACGCCTCGTCCGCCCTCTCAGATGTTCCACCATGCTCCACAATTAACTCTCTCAACTCATCCATATCTAATGACCAATTACCGTTAGTGTCATATTTCTGAAACATATCCACTGCGCCACGAATTAAACCGAATCGATGCTTATCCGTGACATTCTGTAGATTCTCGTTACTTCGCATCCAGTATAAGAACTCCTCAAACGAGATCTTATTATCTCCGTCGCGATCTAACAGATAATTGTAGATCTCTGCCTGGTCGTCGTCCAGACCTAAATCATCCACAAATAATCCACGAAGCTCTTCTTGATTCAACCAACCATCATTATTCTTATCATATTTCATGAATAAACTTTTCAAAGCCAGCTCTGGGACCCCGTCGTCGAAAAATGTTGACAACCGGCGCCGTCCACGACGTGGCGGCTTCTTGGGGGCCTTCTTTTTGTACTTAATGTTTTCTCGGCGACGCGATTTCGGATCGGGGTAAGTATCATCAAAGACTTCTTGTTCTGCTTCTTCAGACATGGTCGGATTTAGAGGAACTGCTATCGTGTATTTCTTATCTCGATCGTATCTCTTTTCACTGGTTGAAGGTATGATTTAGGTGAAATCCTGCTTTTGTGTGAGCCACCCTTTCTGTTTAAAGGTATCTTCCAGATTGAAATATTTCTTCGTGTTATGAAATTTTATATCTTGTTTTCTTCTCTTCTTCAATTGAAAATTTTCTTCTCTTTACGGAAATTCGGTACCGACGTTGTGACTCGTATGAATTAGATACCGCTGCGTGTGATTTTCCTTGTAATATTTATATTCCTATGATGAAAGAAAAAAAATAGAAAAATGATAAGATTTTTGATTAGTCTCTAATGCATTTTTTTCTTTTAATTTTTTTTATTCTAATTTAGGTTGTCAGTGGTATTTTCATAGCGATGCTTCTAAAAATATTGCGATGAGAAAAATCAACGAAAAAAAAATATTTTAAAAGCAAGAAAATCTCGAATGTTTGTTTTGACTTGTTGAAATTCTTTTTTCCTTCTCTGTTTTGAAAATATAGTACGATCTTCATGATGAAAGATTCTTTAAAAAATACCTGGGGTGAAAATAATTAGCTCTAACTAAAGTATAAAGAATATCTTCATAATCATTATTTAGAGTACTTTCAGTTATTTAAAACTGTATTTTAGTAGTGTAAAATCTTTATGTTGCTATTTCAATCGTAAAATCCCTGAAAATACGGTGTTATTGTTCCCATCTTTTTTTGGTTACAAAAATTGTGACCTTAAAACATTGTTTCATCAAATCAGAAGCAGAAAAATATCACTATTAGTATTTTCTGTCTGAATGATCAACTAGACATTCTATAAAGCAATGTAGGATACAGAAGGCACTCAGAATTGTTGACGGAGAGTGTTGTTTTTGTTCATATTCTTTATTTAGAACTCAACACTCTCCGTCAAGATTTATGAGTACCTTCTGTATTTCGCCTCTATATACCTTATTGTCACTAATTTTGGCGGCAATTTAATTTGGCGGATAGACGAAAAAACTAAATTTGGTGGGAACTTAATTTGGCGGATTTGGCCGGTGACCTTAAGGTAGAAGACTTGCAAATTAATCAACTAAGTCTGGGTCAAAAATGTGTCTAGTATATTTTTATGATACCATAAAAATGTATTTTTATTTAAAAATATTTAAAAAAATAAAGAAAAATGAAAAATTGTCAGCAAACTCGTCCCCAGTCCCCTCCTCCATTTTGTTAAGATTTTGATATCATTGCGGAGCGATTCGTAAGGCTATCAAAATCAGGAAGTTGAGAATCAGGCTGAGTACGAGATTAAATTTTCACATTTTAAAGCTGCTTCTCATCCTCTAACGAAACGTCCAAAAGTTTTGTATAAGTCTGCAATTCAGACTATGGCAACCTGCGCTCACTTTAAGTAGGCCGATTTTTTATTTCTTCTTTCGATGAAAATTTTGGAACCAAGTTTAGTTTATTTTCTACATCTCCACAGTCAGCAGTGTTTACTACACACTTCCACTGAATTTAAGGACGTCCTTTAATTTATGGACACTGGAAGGAATACGGCAAAAAACGTCCTTAATAAGATCCGATGATTACTTTATTTAATAGTTAATGACTTTTCATTTACCGCGAAAATGTGAAAGTATTAATTCCGGTAATTTGTACTCTCAGTTAAAGCACCGGTAACGTTTTTTTTCTTCTTTCTTGCTGTATTCATACTGAGCTTGAATAGCATGTTACTTATTTCAAAATCAATACATTTCTTTTTCCCTTTATATCCAGCTTGTTACAAGAGAGCAATTAGAAAAGTCTAACTAGAAAAATGCTTTTTACAGTACACTTTTTTCTTCGAGTAAATCAAATTGCTTTTTGCACACGAAAATGACGTCAAAATACTTAGCTTGAAATTTTAACTCGGGTATCCTAGGCTACGTTATAATTTCCTTCGTTCAGAGCGTAAACTTCTTCTCTCCGGACTATGCGCTTTGCTCTTAAAATGAATATAAAACAGCGAGATTTACTGCACATGCGCATTACAATTTTCGTTTGAAAACAAAAGAATAATAAAACAATAAACTGCGTCGACCAATCGTCTTTAGAAGATTAAAATGTTTATTGTTAAATTTCCTTTGTTAAATAAAAGTTTATGCATACACCCTATGGAAGATTTTTTACAAATCTCGGGGGGATCATTATTGGCTAAGCATATGAAAGCCTATAGACCAAGAGAAAGGCCTAAAAGCCTGGAGCTCTGTCTATTATGTAGTCTAGGGTATCCCGGACCTCTCTGACTAGCATTTATTTTCCTGAATCTAGCGTGGTTTAACTTACTATTATAAAATTTTTGCGTCGATTTAATTTTGCGACCAAGGCGATTCGTTGTGTTTTTGTGACACAAATCTTTACAAAAAGTCACGAAAAATTTATTTTGGCGACCCATCATTTTTTTTCATTTTGGCGAGTACTAATTCGCCAAAATAAGTTCTCGCCAAAATTTGTTCCCTTAAGGTATAAATTTTCATATCGCAAACATTTTAATGAATAAGTGTCAATTTAATACAAATATACACGGTTTCAACCTTATTTATTAAACCTTTCCAAAGCTCATTAAAGATCAATTCAAATAACATAAACATGACCATCCAAATCTGCTTCCTGATACAGACATAGATAACTATTTAATTGCAATTTGTAATTGGTATATTTATATATTATGGTTCGAATTCGATCATCGATATTTTACCGCTTGCAGTGTTTAATCAACACGTTGATTCAATTGGTCTCATTACGAAGTTGTGGACCTGCCAATTTGAGACCACTCAATTTTTCCATAGTAAAGTCTCTTAAACGAGTTTGGAGAACGAAGCAACGAGAAAAAATTGTCTCTCTTTTATTCAAGTGACTTTTTGAGCATCTTGTACTGTGTTCTCAAATTAGAAGATGAAATTATATGCTCATAACTCACGCAAACTTGTCAGGGCCATTCACTTATGCCACGTAATCCAATCGCGTAATTCGCCCACATCGTCAATCCGCGTAGAGATACATACAAAACACGTGAATTCATAATCTAGAATCAGGCTACTAGAGTTTTAAGGAAAGGAAGCCAAGGTATTTAGAAAACATTCATTGACTACAAGAATAAAGTTACTACAAACTACCCCCGCTGACAAACTTTCGAATAAAATTACGTCACTCCAGTCTAGTGAATTCAAAATGTTACAAGATGTCTGCTGCAAGCACAGACGCATTTCATGTAACTGCAAAACATTAATCGAATATGATTCTCGAATCAAAAATGAAAAAAAAAGCCATTGTCAACTTATCAACCCTTTCATGACTTATTTCTGACGTCATCAAATTGTTAAATAAATTAACTCTGAATCCAACATGTGTTTCATTGATGGCATTTAGACTTATTCAGTTATTCATCAATTTGAATCCTTTTGCGATAAACATTTTTCAATGGACCGCAATACCTATCATCAACATTTTCATCAACATAGACGCCTCTATCCCAACAGGCACAGAACGTTGTTTCAACGTCAAAACAACTTTGTTCGACGTTGAAAAAATGTTGAAAAACGTCGTGTGTCAGCTTTGGGATGGCCTTGAAATTTCGTTAGCTTTCAGTAAATCGGATTTTCTTCAATTAAACGGTTTGTCGTATTGGTGATATTAAATTTGTCTATATTCCTTAAAAAATTGAATTACAGTAGGTCATATCCATGCTCTAAAACATCAAGTTTATTAATTATATTTTTCTCTTTTCGGCAATTATTTCTTTTCTATGTTTTGTGTAACCAACCGCTTCGACCAACAGCATCTGCGAAAAATACTAAACCCAGCAGACACACAACATTATTTTAACATTGTTTCAACGTCCAAAGAAAACTTTCTGACGTTGAAACAACGTTGTTTGGACGTCAAGAAAACGTTCCGTGTCTGCTCAAAAGACAATCTCACCCACTGGTAACAAGAAGTGTGTTATATCAGCACACCAGCCGCTGTCGAGGCTTATAATACTTCAATTGATTAATAAACATAGATATATTTATATGTTTATGTTTTTTTTATTGATATTTTTTATACGAGCCAACAACCCACTCTACGCTGGGTATCAAGGTGGCGGATGCAGAAAGTTCTCAAATGTTTTGACGGAGAGTGTCACTTTTGCTCATACTCCTTATATGGAAAGCATCACTCCCCGTTTAACGTTTTGAGTACCATCTGTATCCGGCTCTGCTTGATACAAGTAGAACAGGTTGGATCAGTAAAACCACTTTTCCTGACCGCAAACTAGCGTTTTATGTGCTTTAAATCTTTAATTATTTTGAAAGAACTTATAATAACAGTCGCCACAAAAATGCAATGGGCTTTGACAACATTGAGCCGAGATATTTAAGTTTTATTGGCTGTTATTTCTTACAGATGATTGATAGATCTCCGACCAATAGTTTGACGATGCAGGAACTTTCAACCGATTCATCCACAAGCCTCAATTCAAAATGGCGCAAATTGATGTAAATCTTACATTGGAGAGTCAATAAGCGTACGAATCATTCCACCTTGATTCTATTGCGAACCGTCGGCGGACAGAGGAGGCATAAGCGTCATCTATAGTGTCAGAAATCCTATCGCCTTGGGTACAAGTTTTCAAGAAATTGGCAATTTACACAAATGTTACCATCAATTTTAGGAAAACACTAATTGAGCAAAACTCTATATGGGTCATATACAGTATGAGACAAGCGTAAAGGAAAGAGCAATGAAATAAATAAACCCCAGATCCCAGCACTAGAAGCTGCTTTTTTATTTTATACCCAGCAGATACAAGACATATTGTTAAAGTTGTTCCAACGTCTTTACAATGTTTTAACGTTGAAAAGACGTTGAAATAATGTTGAAACAACGTCGTGTGCCTGCTCGATATCCGTATCCATCCATTAGGCCTGGGAACGAGGTTGTATGTCAACATTAGAAATATTTACATTACATACTATAGAAGAAAAACAACATTTTGGCCATGGCAAATCTCTCAGCAAACAAACACAGATAATTTTCTATCATTAGCAGCATACATAGCCTTTGCGTGACTTCTGGATTACAAACAAGAACAGTGCTCTCGAATACTCACAAATCTGTATGATGGAGTCCCTCCAATAACCTTATTTGGCGGTTATTTTTCCATGAAGATCATGCTCAACCATTGATGATTTTCATCATGTCAATATACCAACCACTGCCAAAAGTACAACTGACAACAAAGTAGGTAGCCTAATCTGCATCATAGCTGTGTACAAAGTGTAATATCAAACTAGTTCATGCGTATTGATCAAATCAAAATCGTCAGAAAAGCGTCCACTATTAAGAGGCATTTGAAGTGTAATCTCGAGTGTAGTCAATCTTGAACATTTGTTTAGAAACAAAATAGCAACACCAAGAGGGGAATGTCTGTTTGTCAGGTCAACTCCTATTTTGATAAGGAAGCACCACTTGTGGTTCTAAAGAGTCTTTTTAACAAATATGACTTGGATATGAACGGTAAACTAGATTCTGAGGAGTTCAAAATAATGCTGAAGGATGATTTAGGATTGTCATTGGAGCAGTATGAAGCGTATAAATATCTTCTAGATCAAGACGGAGATGGTATGATTTCGTTTGATGAATTTGTCATTTGGATGAAGTCAGGGGATAAGTTTAAAGCGGTCAGTGACAAGACCCGTTACCATTACCTCAAAAAAGCTGTCGATTTATTTAAGCAATACGATTTAGACCGGGATGGTTCAATTGATTCCCGAGAGTTTGATCTTTTGTACCGCGATATTGTACCGAACACTGACAAACATACCAACGTCTTGAGAAGGAAATCTATGTTTGAGGTAGACTTGGATCACGATGGACGAGTTTCTTTTCAAGAGTTTATGAGATGGCTTCATTGGGTGCCGTTAGAAAACCTGTATTTCAAGCATCCTTAGTATTTTGTTTTCTTTTTTTTGCGAAAACATATTCACATACTCCACATAAAAATATTATTCCAGAAAAAGATTCCAGAAAAGGCTTAAACTATTCGCAGTGAGTAACAATAAGGCTTGTAGTGTGGTGCTTGTTTCAGTGTTCTTAAAATTTTTCATTTTTCCAGGAATCCATATTTGGCAACATCTTAATTGTTGAAAACCTTTTTATAAATTTTGCGAAAGAATACTCCTGGAAACTTTATGCACGTGCGATAATGCGGAATCTACTTTTCATATAGAGATTTTTGCATATCTAACATATATTATATTTTGTCTTGTATTTTGTGAGCTATTTTGAAGATAATTTTGTCATGAAACTGTATATTTTTCAAAACTGTTGTCAACGAAAAGACTGTATAAATACTATAGATGAAACGATCCCTTATTCCACTACCTTTTTTCCCTTTATTCTTCCTGTGGCCAATAAGGATTTAATTTTTATCTTGTAAAGGTCTCACCGTATATTGTTAAAGCAATACGACTAAGAAAAAATCAGGGTCATGTTCCTTGATTCTTGCATAGTACAATCTTTTGTTAACCTTTTCCGTGCCGAGCCCTTTTTGGGTACTTTTTGTTGTTAAAATGAGCTAGGACAAACCTTAAACGTCAATGTCTCCTGAACCAAAGGAAATTAGAGGTTGGTTTATAGCTCGTTGGATAGCTGAGAGTCTCCTCTCTACTTTTGGGTCCCTTCGGGGCTGCCCATTTTAGGCAGGGCGGTGTGGCGGAGGGCGTTCCTCTGCGCGGCCCTGACTTACTTGACGGCAAACTGCCCAGTGGTGCGGCTTCAAATCAATCTTTTTCAATTCTATTAGCTAGAGGACAGAATCTAGTGTAACTGAACCAAGTATTTTGCATTTTCGTTCACTCGATGTCAAAATATGACCATAAAACGATCAACATCTCAAGAAAGTGAATTTTTGGCAAATTTGGGCATTTTTTTTACTTTCAAGGTCAAAATCTCTTCCGAAAGACCAAATTTCGAAATCTTTTATATTGCAACTGAATGCGCGTTTTATTTCCGTCAACTCAGGCCAGAAATCAAGATTTCAAGTTGAAAATAGAAAAGGCAGGAGGGCAATAGCCGACAGCCGACATTGGCACTTAAAGGGTTAATGTGCTTGATATGCATTTTAGGAAAGCTAATAGATAGAGGTTGTAGACCTTCCAATTTGAGACCACTCAAATTCTCCTGCTGTAAAGTCTCTTAAAGGCCCTTAAACGAGTTTGGAGAACGAAGCATATCGAGAAAAAAAAAATTACAAAAAATGAACGACGTGGTCTCAAATTGGAAGATAAATTATATTTTGGATTCTTTGGCGATTTCTCGGGACAATAACGGATATCAAACAAATATCAAAGGGGTATCTTTTTGGAAATTTCAACTTTTAGAAAAATAGGGTCATGTTATATACCATTCGAAAGCTCTCTAAGTTAATATAGAAGACTTTTAAGCGGAAATAGTTGATCTCTGTTTGGCTTGCTACTAACACTACTAGATGTTTGTTCATGCTTTGAAAATCATATAAACCTTTCCTTTTAAACTTTCCAAGACTCTCAATGCCAGGCACATACTTGAGGTAGATGGGAACCCGTCTAGTATTGTTAGTGTTGTTCCTGTGTAAATGCTGTGCGACTCTTGTTTGCAAGTTTTATACGATTTTGATATGTTCACACTACTAATACTTGAGGATAAACAAAACGGGAAAAACAAGATTAAATATTTTTAACATGAAACGGAGAATTATGGATTTCAACAATATCAGTTAGCAGAAAACATCAATCTAATCTAAAACGTACAAGGCAAACAAACAATGTACTTGAAAATAAACAAATACCAAACCTGTATAGTTTTTTCACAGTCAAAATCGTCAAAACCCATGTTTTTCAGGCCAAAAAAATCTTTGTCACGTAATATTGATGTTATAGATTTTCAACAAGAACCGTGTACAGCAAATACATCAGTTTTATGCTTTAAAAACGACACTTCTTAGTGCGTTCTTCAGGTTTTGAAATTCATTGGGCGGCAATATTGCTCAAAAGAGAAAATAATAATATGTTTTTTCAAAAATGACTTGCACTCAACCAGCTTAGACAATTCATTCTTTTTGAGTCTCAAAAACTTGTGAAGTGAAAAACGTGAGAACCCAGTAAGCAACGCGACGTTTGTTTGACGTTCAAAACAACATCTTTCAACGTCACGCATGGACATCAAAACAACGTCTTGTGTTGACTGGCAAAATAAACAACCGAAACCAAAACAAGTATTTTCGGGTTACGTTCTATCTTCTATCTAGTTTTTAAATCTAATCTGAAAATATTGGAAAATTCAAAATTGCGTGATCTCTATAAATTCAATAAAAGATATCCGTACAGTTCCTATATTTCTCTTGAACCGGCAATAATTGTGGAGTTCCTGAACCCTTTGAAACATTTGATAGACTTGACTTTACCCGTCCCCCCTCCAAGCTTAGGATCTCTATTTCTTAAAGATCCTATACATAATGAGATCCGAAGTGTGCCCCGTCATCCGAATGTAAAGAAAATGTATATCAAAAGCAGTAACGAAACCACATTTATTTTCTTTATGTACTTACGTCCCCGAGGAGAATGAGAGGGAGAGGAAACACTACTGATATTGAGGAGGGGAGGGGGGGGGGCTGACGAACACAAGTTTTATCTAGGATTGTAGAATACGCTCATATAAATACGACCTCAAACCCACTTTTTGGAAAACTTTAAAGCGATTAGGACGAGGCGCAGGTTCTTTATAACAAAGAGAACGAATCGTCATGGTTCTGAGGTTGATATAGTAACTATGTGCAGAAAACTTTCTCTACATTATGATCTTACAAAATCTCTGTTAAAATCTCAATAATTCTTGATCTGTGAGAAAAACACCTCAAAACAAAAAGAACGTAAAAACCTCAGCTAACAGTATATCTGTTGAAGGGTTGAAGGATAAAGTGACATTATGACGTCAGTAGTGTTTGATTAAAACTATGTCATCTTATCGCTTAACCTTTTTAGGAGGACCGATGAAAAATTATTTTAAAATTGTATAGGAAAGACAAACTCGTCCCCAGTCCTCTCCTCCATTTTTTTTACGATTTTGATAGCATTTCGAAATGGCTATCATGCAAGTCAAAGAATGGAGAAACAGACTCTGGGTACGAGATTGTAGGAAAGGAAACTTTTGGACTTCGGACTTCGGAGGATATTTTATGCAACCTCGTTCCAAATCTCAATCTCGATCTCAATCTTTGAAATTTAACATGATCTATGCTGCCCTACTGGAACTGGTTGCATTTCCCCTCAATTCAAGGGGAACACAATTTACACAATTCTTTCTGGTTTAAATCTTAGCAGTTGTTAGTGACAGAATTACATAAATTGACGTTTTGATTGAATCAATGTTAGTGCCCAAGTGTCATCGGTATTTATTAACCAATGAAAGCCAACAATAATCAATTACGCAATCAAAAAGTATTTATACATTATAGATATATTTATACAATTAAGGTATTGCACATATAGCTACTCAGTTGGGAGTAATCGAAGTTTACTTCGAAATTGACGTATAGTAAACTACGATTTCTAGTCTTTTATAACATTAGCAGCTTTGCAGTATACTTCGAAAGAACATTTGAAACGCCGCAATTGAAGAAAAATGTTTGTAAATTAGGGCCTCTAGATTTGGCTAAAACGGCTTTGAGAAAGCACAGCAAGTCTCTATATCACAATGGCAATATCTTTGGTATCGCGTAACTACACCATGACTAAAAAATCATTGACATTTTTCTTCTTAAAAAAAACCATTTTTTACCGACAGTATTTGTTAAAATTACCGTCCTCGCCGACCATAAAAAGCTGTTTTTCTAAAATACCGTAATACCAAAAAAGGCCAAATACCGAATACCGTCAATCTGTTTACTATTTTTTGGTTCATTGAAACGTGTACTGTTTGGAGAAGAATTTTGTATGCAATAGCAGAAATGAATTTAACGAATCCGACGTCATAGAAAATTTGGAGCAGATAACTCGATAAATTTTCTCCGATGAGTGAGGCCTTTGTTAAAAGCATTATACGCTATTATATTGAGGTCGACGCGTCCTATATGCTGAAGTAAGCAGGATTTAAATAAAATATAAAAATATAATATATTCAAATTTTGAAACAGACATAAGAAAAACGGATATGTGTCTTGCTCCACATTTTTCTCTATTCATAACAAAAGATTCTTTTATTTACATTTTGCTTATTCAGCTCTTGGCAATTGCTTTAAGTTTTATGAATACATTATATTCATTACGTAATCTTTTCTACGGAAACATCCCAAAAAGCCGGATGTTTGTCGCTATTTTTGTTTTGTTAAAAATCCAAAACTTGTGGCAAACAGCCGATTTCATAAGATGTTTCCGTTATAGAATATTTCTGGTTTTCAAATCTGAAGGTTGCGGGTTCGAGCACCACCCAAATAGACCTCAGTTGCGAAGTCACCTCCCGCGTCGCTAATTGATTATCTTGAGAAAGATTTTAAACCTCAAAATGTATTATCAAAGTATGTCATAAATGAGTCTTTTTTAATAACATGTCCAAAAAAAGCTTTTTTCTCGAGAAACTCAAACACTCCAACAAAGAGTTTCAAAGATAAAGAGAGATAACATACCATATCATCAAAGTCATAGACAGTTAAAGATTGGACATCCTTCACTTTCGCTATCGTCTTTTTCGATTTAGCTGATGCAAGTTTTTCTTTTTTCTTTTGCTGTTCTTCGAAAGTCTTTACAGGAGCAGCTTCGTAATTCTCGTCAGGTGAATCCTGGAACATCATGAAATGGTTGGTTTTCATCAATTTCTTACCCTAGAAGAAAAACATATAGCATTATACTATTAAAGTTACTCATGTGATTCGAATTCTCAGGGGACCAGAACATTTGTTCGAATTAAATTATTCTGTAGAACAACTTTGTTATAGAATTATAACACTGTTGATTTGCATAACATAACAACACGATGTGGTACAATTGTGGATTGGTATCAACATTTTTGAGATTATATAATATGCAGCGTTATAGTTCTATAACAAAGTTACAGTTTGAGATTCGTTGGAAAGCTCTCTTCAAGTGACTGAATCGAAATTGAAAGTAGTCGAAAAACCTTTTCTGAATGCACGAAATTTAAGTTGCCTAACCGAAGACAGTTAACCCCTTCTCTGGAGTACCACCTATTTTTCTCATAAAAAAAATTAAACTAGGAACACTATCAAGAAATGTGTGAAAAACAATAACGTTACCAAATTACCTTTTTCATTTACTAGCTAGATGGCTAATTAAAAATCCATTCCTGCCTTTTTCTAAGTGAAGTTAAATTTGACCTCTGAAGGACTACCTATTTTTCTCATATAAAACTTTAACTAGAAGCCTTAATAAAAAGTGTGTGAAGAATATTTCGACTAAGGGAGGCTTTAAAAATTACCTTTTTCGGTCTTGATGAAGTACATTTTGTCTTCTTTGGTTTTGCCTTGGTTGTTTTTTCTTCTTCTTCAATTTCGTGTTCGTTGGTATGAGTTTCCACGACTTCCTCTTCTATATTATTCTTCTGTTCAACTTCGAAATGCACATCTTCTAGTTGATCTCCTGTACGAATGTCATAAAGAAAAATATTTTTAGAACCACATGGTGACCACAGAAATATTTTTTGTAAATTCCAGGACTTTCAAGGACTTTCCAGGACATTTTTTTACTTTTTCCA
>JAUJPO010028120.1:0-19130 GCA_032270745.1 Tiaropsis multicirrata | reverse complement strand
AGAAAGTTAGTATGTATTTTGAAAAGATAGTATGTATTTTAGAAAGATAGTATGAATATTTGAAAGATAGTTTGTATTATTTTGAAAGATAGTATGTATTTTAAAAAGATAGTATTTTGTCCGCTCTGGCTCGCCATACTAAAGTTTGCTACTTTTCCAATTTGTGAAAGTTTATCCGCAAAATTTTGCTAATTTTTTGACCTCTCAAAAGTTTATTTCACAAAAGTTAATCCGATTTAAAGTATCCAGGGGTAAGGAATTTTTTGTCTGGAATGGCCAAGTTCAAGCATCTATACTTTAACTTTTACCTTTTGACTTTGCCTTATTTGTCCTTCTGAAATGCTTTTCCTAAAAGAAAATGAAAGAATGGAAAAAATTTGTCAAGTAAAATATAGCCCCTAAAACATTATGGAAGCATTAAAAAAACAATGTAAAAAAGTTATCATGATGTTGATGTATGTCAGTATGTTTTATTTCCTTTAAATCATTTTCTCATTTTTTACACATGTTAATGGAAATCCTAAAAAAGCATTAAAAAATTAGTTGGAATCAAAGTCAAGATGTCAAGTAATAATACTGTAGGTAGTAAGTATTGAAAAGATTTAAGTTACATAAATATACCTTTTATATATCATTTACATACATCTTTTAATTAACTACTGTGTCTGAGACACAAAATAGCTAATGTCCCTGTCAGTCACAGTCTTCCTCACAACAACAACAAAAAATGTTCTTTTCCTCCATATCTTAAATAATTCATGTTTTATTATTCATGAACTATCATTCAATAAGATTAGTCATTCACGAAGAGATGTCAAGTTTTAATTCAACACATTTGAATTATATGAGCTCATCTTAGAATTGACTTAGAAAGTCTCAAGGTCTTATATGACTTTTTGACTTGGAACTCTGATTGAACAGGTGAAAGTGAAAGTGAATTTCGAATTTTAAAGCCCTCTTTACAAATCCATAAAGTACGCTCTACACGGGAAGAATTAAGGTAGAAACTAATTTTTAACATTATTGTTGTTGTGCGTTGTGGAAGAACACCAACCTTTTTGGTGCATTTGGTTCCGAGAAATGGGTTAAAAATCGATGACCCCTTTAGTTTGCTTACGAATCTAGGCCCAAATAAATTAAAACAAAATTTTTTTTTTTTGAATGGATCTAGTTTTTTAGGAAAGATTTATACCCATAACGCCATATGGTTTGGTGATAATAAGAAACGAAAGCTGCGTGGAAACGATATAAAAAAACAACAGAAAAACTAACGGGGTAGCTTCAGAAGAATCCGGCGACAAAAAAGATATATGGAATTTGTAATTATATATCAGATATATACTTATCGTGATTTATTCTCAATACCAGTGAATTCCTCTAAAAACCTACGAAATAAAAATGCACCCTCTATCTATCTACTAATGTGGAAGGATTTAAGGTTGAATTTTTTCTGGTGAAGGTTCGTTGCCTATGATTGTCTTTCCAAGGTTGTATAATAATAGAACTCTGGATAAACATCCTTATAAAACGGTTCTCCGCAGGCATTGTTTTCTATTGTTTCGGAAAACAATTGATGTTCCAGCATTGTTCACAAATGACAACTGTTGTCATGGCGGCTCGAAGATCATTGAGTTTGAAAAATATTTAATAAACTTTTAAAAGCCGTATTTCTTCTCGTTTTTATGCTTTCACTGACAGAAACTTTGAAATCAAAATCAGAAAAGCTTAGTTACTTTTCTCAAATCGCATTTTGGAAATACTTCTTTAAACAAGAAAATGTAGGAAAACGTGTTAAACAGTACTAAATTTTTAGATTGAAATATCCCTAAGCCAATCACTCGTTGAGCGCCAAGATTTAAATATAATAAATTTCAAGATCTTCACTTTATAATGGGATAAAAATGTTTTGGTGGCATGCGGTGGAATGGTGGTTTTAACGATAGGCTTAAGTATAAAAATATCTGGTGTCATCATATAGTTTCTTATTAGAGATGTTTTCGACATCTATAACTCAACCTGAAACGTCATAACATATCCTTAGCAATTAATTCCATAATTTTTAAGCTCTCCTAGGAAAGCTTGGTACTCGAGTTGGTGTATCTTATTGAACAAGGCAATAAAAAAGAAACGAAAATGTTTTTATTACGATATATTAACATGAAAAATCAATGGAAACTCAGCAAGTTGTTTATCCAGAGTTCTATTATATATCCTTGTTTGTAGTAAGGGGTAACCACTGGTAAATCAAGGCGTTAGCGTAAGTATCTTTTTTTCTCCTTTTAGAGGACTTTTCTTAGAATACAACAAACTTATTTCGTAAATTTTTTAAAGTAGTTAGTATTTCGAGAGGCGAAAAAAAAGTTATATACAAAATATGTTTGATAAAAAAATCTTTGAGTGAAAAAAAAACTAAAAGGTTTTGGAAAAAGGCGTTTTCTTCATATCATATTTTATCAAGAAAATATATAAGTGCCTCTACTCTTTTATACCTTTTGGTCAAATTTACAAGATAAAAGCAAGAACGGTTCGCCAAACAACTTTTTGATTCTCATATTCTATACGACTTTGTAGCCAGCTTTTTTGGCGCGCCAATTTAATTTGTCCCCCAAAACTGCACAGGGGTCTGGGAATGTAGACAAATGACGTCAGAAGGAATCTATCTATAGCTTTATGAAATCAAAAGTGATCCAGATACATAACTATAGATCTTAAGTTACCATAGATTACCACTTTGATCTGCTTTAAAAAATATCTGATATATTTAATTTTTATATATTAACGGTTCAAATGGGAAGGTAAGTTAACCAAAAATTATTTCAAATCTCATACGGTTTCATAGAATTCAAAATATGATTATACTGTGTCTCTTTTTAGGAACCTTTTGAATACCTCACCAAGAACAACATCAAATTAGCGCAAAAAAAGATATTGCAGTATAAAAAATAAATATAGAAGTTCTAAATTTAGGATTTAAATAGACCATGGTGACGATTGCACATCGCATCATTTCAAATTCTTATATTTTGTAAACAAAGAATATAGGACTCGAAGCATTGATTTCAAGTCACCGTTGACAATATCTGAAACAAAAAAAATGCAATAAGAAATTTTAACTTTTACGAATTGAAGTTACATTTTAGCTGCCATATGAGTATGCAAGAGGAACATGCGAGGTAAAGTGACGTGGGGTAATATTCTTTGGCGCCTGCCCGCACTAAAACTCAGTAATCAGATAAGTAATACTGATCAGTTTCTTTCGGCACCTGCGAGGATCTAACAACAGATGGGATGGTTCGCAATCTCGTACCAGGGTATCCGCTACGCTATTCTATGTCTTTGTACTAGTATATCGCGTCAAAGATTACCCTGGAACTGGCTACTTTTATCGAGTCATATCAAAAACGTCAGAAGGCGCACAAAGAGCCAGGGAACGAAATTGAATGTTTCCGAATCATAAAGTTCCAAATCCACCACAATAATGAAGCTAGGAGGTGGAAGTGTCACAAAGAATCTTCATGACCACGTAAAAAAAATTAAAAACTTGACAAACCTTCAGCTTTTGAACGTGGTTTGGGTAGTCCAGCATCTTCGACGAGTTGCAGAGCGAGCTCAACATTGTGTACCTGACAACGAGGATAGAAAACGAAAGGATAAGTTAAGACATTTTATAGGATTTTTAAATGTCTGTATGTCAGACAAAGGTAAACAGTGTTTTTAGTTTTGCTTTTTACTTTCAAAAATGGAAAAAGATCATGAGAGATTTGGTATCGCTGAAAAGAGAAATATTTTTTTCAGAAATAATTGGAAAAGGTGAAAACAATGAATGAATTTTCCTCTCTTAAGCTTATCACTTTTGACGTCTTTTCAATGTTAAAACATTCTAAAGACGTTGAAACAATGTTGAAAAACGTTGAAAAACATATTGTGTATACAGTCACAATATTAAAATTCCGTTGAAACAACAACCTACCTTTTGGTCGAACGAATTCGGCGTCATGTTGAACAGATGCAAGGGTACGTAATAACCTTCCAATAGTCCAATCAATAGAATAAAATTGACACCATCGCTGAACTATAGAGAAGATGAAAAAAAGAGTGGTGTGCTAACTCATAACTGACTATCTTTAAGTAGATTAATTTTCGCGATTTTCGCGATTTTTGGCCATTTTCTCGAATTCTTTTGTTTCATGCTTTTTGCCCAAATCCCCTAGGAAAATGAAAGAATTTAGGTCAAAAACAGGGGATTTCGTAAAATTAAATCCACGCGAAAAATTTAAATTCTCGATTCGCGAAATTAAGTCCACGGGTAGCTTATCTTAACTCAAGTTCACAATAAAAAAAATTAAGAAGATCATAATGTATAGAATTAGGAACCTCTAAATCAAAATAAAACAGACACGATAGATAAATGTTTTTTTTACAGTTATTTTACCGTCTTTCCCTTTTATTTTAAACGATGTATTTTGGAATTTTGTGTTATTTTCACAGAGAAAGTTTCTGAAAATTGAAAATTGTAGAAAAAGGTAAAGCCACACCCCTGTCTTAAACGTAACGTCACAGGGGAGCTCTTTACATTTGTAACGGCTTCAACCTACCTGATTGTCAAGGTTCTGAATGTGTAAATCTAACTTGCTCAAGTGCTTATTTACGAAACCTTGGAGTGACTGAAATAAAATAAAAAATTCAACTGTAAACAATGCAACGGTATCTTTGGATTTTGATAGAAACATCACCAATAGAAAACATCTCAAAAGTTGTAGTTACAAAGTTCTAAACATTTTGCTCTACTAAATAAAGACTTTCCTTTCAATTGCTCCAACACTGTATCAACGTCCTACCAACGTCAGAATGTTATCTGGACGTTGAAACAACGTTATGTGTCTGCTGGGTTAGTACTGGAGAAAAAAATACCACAGGCTACCTTTTTAACCACAACCAGTTTTTCTGGAGCGTGATCAAACAGCGTATCGAAAGCATCACGTTCAGCTTTCTTGTCGCGGTCGCTATAATAAGAGAACCAGACAAAGTTCGTAATTATTATGATCGGGAAGAAATATTGTTAAAGTTCAAACTTCTGGTGACGTCTGTGATAAATCATCAATAACACAGATTTTCAAAAAACACTCTATTGGGCTTTTCCAGAAAAAATTGTACACCCACTGCTGAAGAGATAATGCGAGGTAATGTGGTGGATTTCGAGGGAGCACACCAAAATCTAGGGAAAATGAGTGAACATCCGAGGCGGTCAAAAACCTTTTCAATGAGGTATTCCTTTTTTTACTTGGAAATCCGAGGGGTAAATCTCGAAAATGTTGATACAATAGATGTACAATTCATTTCTGGAAAAGTACTTTGAAATTTCAATGGGTTACAAGCACTAGCAATTGTTTGTATATAATAATATATCAACCTTGTGTAAAACAATAATCAAACATTAGAAGAGAAAAAAAGCATTGTTTAAAAAAAAAATGAAACTTCAAAAATCAGGAAGGCGTCTTACCCATAATTCCCGGTAATATCTTCAGGGACAGTTTTACTCCTCAAAATTCCGCCACGTTTCTGACAAAAATAAAAACATTAAGAATGAAAATGGACGAGCAAACGTTATAGAAATAAGAAACTGTCACGTTAGAAAAAAAGGAAGAAAAAAAAGCTACTTTTGAAGGGTCGTTAAATTTTAAACAGTGTTCGAGTCGTTTATTACGAACTAGTGTGATAGAGAAACGAACCGATAGCGCAGTTGGGAGAGCAACCACCCTGCAAGCAAGAGGTCGTGGGTTCAATCCCCATTCAACTTTGGAAAAACTGGGAAGTAGTGCAGAATCTGTCGATTCATTACCAATAAGTAAAATTCTCTTGTTCTCACTCAAGTAGAAAAAGCTACATTAAAATCTTTAGGCACTTTCTTTTCATGGTACACCTGGTATGATTCAGAAGCAAAAGACTTACTTGGACAACAACGACATTGATGATCACATTATTTGGCAGCCTAAAGGGACAATTATATTGTCTGGCCAGGTTGACAAGCAAGTGAAGAATAGCCGGTAAATGTTTCGAATGGATCAAATCGACATTCCAAGACTGAGAACCGTGCAGTGGAAGAGCAAGCAGCTTGTTGATTTCTTCGAGGAGCGTTGCAAGTTTTTGTTTCTGTAACTCTACTGACTGTGTGACTTCAGTTAATACCCCAAGATCAATGCCAGCCAGTTTTTCTAAAACAAAAATTTAAAACATTTAAATTTTATGATATTCTTTTTATTGAGGATTTGCTTACTAAAAAAGAACAGTTTTAAGATACATCTTGAAGGTACGTCAAAAGCCTTCAACAGAGGAAAACATCAACCATCATTAATAAAAAAATTTTATTGTCGTTTGTTTAGTACGATATCGTTTTGTATCCAGATACATAAGATAAGATTAAAATTGCATGACGTAAAGTTGTCATAAAAGAATCTGGTAAACATATTAAAACACTTACCAATCAACAAAGCTAAAACTTGACCATCATTGAAATCTTCGTCAATACTTTTGACAACAACACGCGTATCTGCCAGTACATCATTCACCCAATCTTTCAAAACCTGTATGTAGATCAAAATGGTAATTTATAAAGTTGTCCCATGTGTGTTTGGTAGATTAAAAACCTTAGCTATAACACTTTAGCAGCAGTCTTTTTAGTTAAAATATTTAAAAGGTCATATGTCCACTTAAACTCTGGTCTCTAATCAGGAAGTCTAATTTAATTTTGGAAATTTTATCCAACATTTTTTTGCGAAACTAACTAAGATGTTGGGCCATTCGTAAAAAATGGTATGTTGCAGGTCCGCGGTTCAGTAAAATTCTGTCCATCTGGGCGGCCGGGGAAATCTTTTTTTTAAATTTGAGTCTAAATATTTTCCTACTGCTTTTAAAAGTAAAACTCTTTCGGAAGTTTTCAAGCTAAATGGTCGCATTAGTTTCTCAGATTAAATCAGTCTCATTGCTATTCTGTTCTTAGAATCGATTATCGTTGGAAATTTGCAAATAACGTATAATTTTTGTTGAAATTAAGCATTCATAATTGTCAGACTTTTACAGTCCCAAAAAAACTTTTTTTTTAGTATGGCCTTTTAGACTATTTTGATTATTTTTGGTCAGTATAAAATGAACTGAACATGAAAGAAATTGATAGATTTAAACCCTGGGATATTACATCCAAAATGTAATAATGGTAAAAAAAAATAACTTAAAACGACTTACATTGCAAAGCTCAGTAACTTTTGGATCTTCCATAGATCTTTGTTCAACCATATACCTTTCTTCTCCTTCGTCTAAAAGTACAAGTTCAATATTAAAATAATTGCAGAAAAACAGAAAAAGATTCATATTTTATATTTAAATTAATTTTTAGTAGATTAAATTTTGAGTGCTCAAAAAATTATATGATAATTTCACATGGATTATACTTTGCAAACAACTATGGACATATTTGACCAAAATCACTTGGTTATAAATCTGTCATATTTCTATTGTATTTCAAAATATTCAAATAAAAATTGATGTTAACACGATCGGACAGAAAAAGTTTGAATTTAAGTGACTTTCAAAAAATAAAGAAAAATACTCTAACTGAATCTTACCAAGGAAAAACGCATCGGGGGAATTTTCAATGAGTGGTGATGTTGGCCCATCAATAGCATTACGACCTTCATCTTCAAGTTCAGCAACTAAAATAAAAAAAGTAATTATAACAATGAGGCAAAGGAAAAACTCTCACGTGATGAAGTTACATGACGTAAGATTGATCATACAGACATAAAAGCTATAATTACAGAGAGTTTCTGCAGGTTCCATCTGGGGGATAGATTGAATTAAAACCCTTTCATACTAGAAAGATAACTGCTTTTGCACCATTGGAATTTGTAAATGTTTCACATTGTAGACAATACAATAGTTATTATCCTGTTACAGCATTGTTTTATCAACTTGGTTTTTTCTTATTTAATTTATATATTTCTTTTTATGCCAGAAATCTTGAGAGGACACATTTTTGGATAGATTCTTTGGCAAGATAAATTTAGTTTGTTTTTATACAGGC
Source organism: Tiaropsis multicirrata (assembly GCA_032270745.1). Lineage (NCBI taxonomy): Eukaryota > Metazoa > Cnidaria > Hydrozoa > Leptothecata > Tiaropsidae > Tiaropsis > Tiaropsis multicirrata. Next base: position 11,053 of record JAUJPO010028120.1, on the reverse strand, counting down.
CAAACCGACCCTGTTTTGCAAAAGCTTATCTTGCTAATAATTTCTTCATTCACAAAAGTTTATCTCGAGTTTATGCAAAACATTTCACAGAACTATTATCCAATTAAAAATAGAATCAAATGTGGTGAGTGATCCTTAAAAAGGGTGGCCAAAGGTTCCATATCGAACGGTAACAAAAGCTCGAATTCAATAAAAAAGGTTGAGGTTTTAAATACCTAACAATTGAAAAAGGTTAAAACAACAAAATCATTTTAAAAAATAATAGAGAATTATATATACAGCTTTCTCCTAAAAAAAGAATCAACCATTTCCACTCTTTATTTTAAAAGTATCATATGATAACCACTACGTAATACATTGGATCCACTAAAATGCTAATTATGATTTATAATATGTTTCATCTACCGGCCTAATTTTTTCTTTGTTTACAAGCCTAATAGTTTGGCTATCTTTCAAATTGAGGCATTCTTTAGGTTCACCCATGTATCATAGAAAATAAAGCATTTGAGCAATTGTTTATCTATTTTCTCTGCATTTGTGAATAACTCTAATATAGTCTATGAGCTGAAGGCCAAAAGAGTGGTAAAATGGCTCCAGTGAAGGGAAATTTTTGCCGGCCATTTTTGAACTTCCATTTTTGGATCCTAGGATGAGGTTTGTTTATGTTTGAGTTTTAAAATAGAGACTAGAATATCTGCGTGACAAAATTAGCTAGGTACTAGTAGACAGAGATAGGGCCATCTACGGTGCCGTCAGGTTGGCTAATCCTGACCACCCCTTTTTAATCTTGACCTACAGAAAATATATTGTCTTTACTTTACAAACTTAATTAACTACATAATATGAACAAGAACTAATTAATCTACTGTTCCAATATAATGCATCTTAAATTTGGATAAATTGTTTGTTTTAGAGGGGGTTAGGATTAGAAAGGAGTGGTCAGGATTAGCCAACCTGGCGGTTAGTAAACCCTCATTTTTTTCTTGAGAGAAGTACTTTCGCTACGCTACTACTCTCTAGCTAATTTAATTTAATCTGCTAGCCTTTTTATTTTATATTATTATTATTATACCATTTGATCACTTAAAAATATTATTTTATTGTTTCCTTAAAGTGATAATATTAGAACAACTATTAAAAGTGAAAACAAAGTAAAAAAAGACGACAAAATTGTTCCACTTTTGGCGTAAAAAATGAGAGGTTTAAACAACTTTACAGAAAGAAATAATGTATACAAATAGTCCAAAGCATACCTTCTTTCTTTCCTTTATCTTTTTTTCTGCTCAATGTACTCAAAAAGCCTCCTTTATCCTTTTTACTGAGAGTATTTGATCTTGGAGAAGTTGGAGATTTTGGTGGAACGGCCGCCATCTTTGTTGTTTTCCTATCCCGATTTGTTTACACAGAGCTGGCGCGTTACAAAGAGTAATAACTAGAAACCACTAGAATTATTGCTAGCTTGGTGCTACCATACAACTCCCACTTTCGGAAAACGTCAGTAGAAAATATGTTTTTTATCATCTTCAAACTTGTGACGTCAATTTGGCGCGTTGATAGGTTTTTTTAACTTTCGAGATGAATCAAATAAAAGATACCTTGTGGATTTGGAATGAATAATTGGAATGAATAATTTAGAAATATATCAAACAAGCAGCGTTTGCTTTCTCTAACTAGATGTATTATTTCTCAAATCATCAAAGTGTAACGATTACGATTGAAATTTACAAGAAGAAGCAACGAAACTTGTCATAGAATAAACAGAAAGTAAATATAACTTGAAGAATAAACTATCAAAAACTGTATAAGCCGAAGAGCGAAATACTGAATACTGGTAATAAATTAACGATAAAACGATGATAATGCCGAGGTTAATGGTGTTTTGTTTCTTGCTTATGTGCTTCGGTAAGTACCACTTTGTAGGTGTATAACCCGGACGGAGGATGCGGATATACAGTAGAACTTCTTCACGGAGAACCCTAACATCCGTCAAGAATTCTGAGTTCCTTCTATATCCACCGACACTCTGTACCCAGAATATTATCTCGCGTCGTTCATCATTTTGTATACTCTGCTTTATTGTTATTGTCTTTTTTACCGAAGTTCCCGTAAAAAAAGTATTTGATGCGGGTAATAGTGGTGCAGGGCTATTATGGTCCGCTCATTAAGATATATTGAAACGGACAGACTTTTCCGTAGATATCGGGAAAGGTACAATGTGACCTAAATTTATGTGTAGAAAATTATAATCGGGATTTTCATTTGTATGAAATAACACACCTTTTTTATCGGCAAACGAATTAGAAATTCAAATATATATTCATGCAAATTGCACGCAGGTAGTAGACAAAAATTTTCAAACAACTTCTTCTATTCTGCTCGTTTGATATGCAGCATCAATCTATGGCATAAATTATTGAATCAATAAAGTGTATTTTGAGGCGAGCAGCACCAAATAGTTACTAAAACTTTCATATTCTTTCTTTTTTCAGTGACTTTAAGCGAAGGGTTGATTGATCGAAGGTATTCTAACAAACTGAGCAAAAAGGTATTTGTCCTAACTACTACACCCCAGTGGGTAAGGACCATTATGCTACGCTATATAATGGTTCGTGGGGTAACAAACGCCTAAATGGGATAAAAACTGAAACATTCGAACCCACTGGATTATTGGTCTAATGGTTTTAGTTTTTTTCAGCGGAGTCGTAAAATTATCCATGTATCGTTCTTTTTATCCATATTTTCAGTGCGTTGGCTCTTTGTATTTCTTTGTCTTACCAATGAACTGTGGGGGGGGGGGAGAACTTCGATTTTACCGTCACCATTTTCCACTGAGGACCGAAAAAATGGGCTTTTTTGCCGTGGCATTTTTCTTCTCCAAAATAATTTTATATCTTTCACTTATATCTCGTTTGTCACAACTTATTCAAACTTATTACCCTTTTAGTGCTTTCACCAATTAATTGCATGTCAAAACAGTGGAAAGAAAACGTGTGGTTCAGAATTCTTGGAATGTAATCTTCATAACATCATACCACCACAGCAAAACAAACTATGAAAAAAAAAACACGAAAATATAGGACCGCGTTGGGGGGTGGGGGATGGAGTGAATATTAATTTTCATGCAGGAATGACGACTATTTTCATAAATGAAATAATGAAAAACCCATTTCTAGTAATATTTTTCATTTATACATAGTTTTTAAATTTTTTTTTACAAAATCAGACTAAATTTCTTTTCGCTTCTGTGAATTCAATTCCTATCATTTCGTCCAAATCTCTGGTTCTATGATCTCTTGGTATCATTACAATTAGGCAGAGTGGTTAAACTGTGGCTACATTTCTCTGTGGGGTCATTGAAGGAGGGAGCGAAACTAAAGAGGGTGATCGGTGGCAAAATGTTACATATTTCATATTTAATTGCTATCGATATTCGAAGTAGACACTCAACGTTATTCCAAGACGAGCCTTACGTTGGCTAGCTGATGATATCAGTGTATCAGAGCCAGAGGCGAGGGAGGAGGTTGGAACGAGGTCAAAGATAAAAAGATTTCCTGAACTTTCGAATCCAAGTTTATAACACAATCAATTTAAAGCAAACGTCATAAGCCTTTGAACTTTAATGACTATGCAAAAGTATTAATTGGTGTGTTCCTTCTTTCATCTCATCAGCAATTTTATGTGTAAGCCAACAGATTGGTGCCAAACGCAGAATCGGTAAGTGGTAGAATGTGAAGAGCACTTTTTGTAAATTAATATAAAACTGACTTTATCCAATGCGGGAAAAGAAATCCAATACATCCCGCCTATATCTGTGCCCTAGTGTATATATCAAAAGCTCAGTGGAGTAAGTAGGGTTGAAATTAAAAACTTTCAAACCCACTGGGTTGGGTCAAATAGTATTTTTAGAGCAGGGTCTTAAAAATAGATTTTCCTGTGACTGACGAAGTATAAGTGGTAAGCAAAACTCTTCATGCTAAGGATGTTTTTTTTAATTTTGAATGAAGTAATTATAAAAGAATGCTATACCTTATATAATCAACCCTTGACTTAATTGAAGAATAGAGGCTCCTTTAACTGCATTTTAATGAAAGCATAAAACCACAAGTTTAAATCACAATTTTGAAACGCTGTAGTATGAAAATACTTGAAATTTTCTTTAAAATTTATTCTTTTTAAATTTAAACACTAACAATTGAGCGTTTTATATGGTTATTACACAGTTCAATCAGATTGGTAAACCACGAAGATTGAATACCATTACTGTCCTTCCGCGTCGAATGTTTATATTGCATTCAGCTAACGAGCAAAACAATATCCACTAACAGAACATTTAATGAGCAAACAGTTCTCCACCAGCAGGACATTAATTTTGCTTAAAATTATAAAAATCCCCTTTGCTCTAAAACGGAAACGCTCACGAGTTTCTGCTATTCAAGAACAAAGGAGATATTTTTTGAAGGCTACCTTGCTACCTGGACTAGCCTGTAGAAATATGTACGCGTTTAGAGCAAAGGCTGTAAAGAATTGTTTGTTGTCGTGATTTATCCCCAGATACTTAACCTCGCTGTTAGTTAAGTTATATATATTATGAAAACCACGACGAAGAACGGATTTTAACCCGAATCCTGCAGCAAAAAAGTACCTGTATTTCTCCGGGACGGGTCTAGAACGAAAATTTGTGAAAATCAAAGGAGATATTCATTGACAGGTTATATCTACATTGCTACCCGTACTATCCTGTAGAGAAAATATCATGTCGTCGTGATTTATCTCGGGTACTTAACCTCTCTAATATTTCTTCACCATCTTCTCCAGGGCTATAATTTTGTTTGAAATGTTTTTCAGAGCAGAGTAAAAAAAAAGATATTCAATTCAACCCTCAAACTAAAAACTCGTATTAGAAAATAATCATGCATCATAAAATCACCATCAAACAATAATTCAAAATAATTAACTTTGAATGAAAAGGATGAGATTTATTATTGGTGCATTTACAGTTACAGTTCGACAATTGATTAATCTATTAAAAACTGGGTTCCACTGATGATGAAATAATATTGAGTTTAACTTAAACACGTAATATTTATATCAATCATAGTCTCGTCGGCAACCCATCAACGATGAGTGATGGTAGTATATTATTTTAAAAGAAATCAGCCTCATTATAACCACAGCTAAGTAACCTTATTCATGGGTGGGATATATATATTGAGTCTCTCAAAGAGTCATAATTTTCGACATTCTAAATCCCAATTTTGAGAAACTTTTGAAAATTTTAGTAGAAAAATAGTACCCATATTAACGGATTAAATTGTCAAAAAATTGTCAACAAATTTAAAAATAATTTAATAATAACTAAAAATGTTCGAAGTTTTTGGTAAAATCTTTGAAATTCGAGGCAAAAGTTTTCAAAAAGTCTCTCTAATGGTTGCTTTCTTGATAAATTATTAAATTAAAAATCAAATTGAATTTTGGCACATTTGAGACAAAGTTTTCAATGGAGATGGGCTTTTCAGTGGGGACGAATTTCTGGTGCTAATTCATTCTAGTGGGTAGAGGGGTCAAACTGGGTCTGTGATATATGGGGGTGGAAAGGTACACAAGGTTAACACAAGATGTATAAATATTTTTGATGAATCACTTTGAATTGCTGGCCTTTCGCTCTCTTCAAAAAAAACGATGCATGTTTTAAAACAATAGAAGTGTTTCCGTAATTGCTTTTCTTTTTGAATAGAAATCGGTAATCACTTTGTCATTAAATCAAGTAATTATTTTGTTTCGTATTGCTTTTCTCTTTTTTTTTCAAAGTGGTATATCGATGCTGACATCAATCGAATTCTCTGTGTGTGTGTATTGTTGTTGTTTTTTTGTTGTTTGAATATTTCAAAAGAAGATGGAAAATATTGCGATTGAAAGAAGAAAATGATATACTTGTAGATCTGCCAATTTGAGACCACTCAAATTTTTCGTAGTAAGTTTAAGTCTCTTAAACGAGTTTGGAGAACGAAGCATCGAGTCAAAGATTTGTCTCTTTTATTCAAACGATTTTTAGAGACTTTGGTACTAAAGAACGACGTGGTCTCAAATTGCAAGATGAATTATATGAATTATATGGTTTATGATTCTAATTCTGATTTATTTTTCTTTTGATGTTTATAAAGAATGGATTTAGATTCTGCTGTGATACCTATTCCTTTCGTAAAGATTTTAGATGATAGTTTAAGCATTCAGGAAAAATTGACGTTTTAGACGTATTTGACGCACCGTCAACTTACACATCATGCACAGCCTGGTCACAACTTTCACATCCATAACAAACAGATCCATCTGGTCTTCATTTAACAATGTTTTGAAATTTAAAAAACACTGCCATTGCTTACACGAAAGATAAAACTCCCAATTGGAATTTATCGCTACTCGGCTGCCCTGTTGAATCTATTTATTAGGATCACCTTTTTATTCCACCCGGGCGAAAAATCGGCCGTCCAAATTCATAGACCAATCGACCAATCAAGAGAGAGTTTAAAGCTCCCCCGCAGAGTTAAAGTTTTGCTTTCGATTTGGAGCCGTCATTATCATTTGCGACCAGTGAAGTCTTCAATATGGTGCTGTGCAAGTTGTGACCAGAGTGTGCATGTTGTGTAATTTGACGGTATTTACCGATGTCAAGTTGCCTGTATTTGAGGAGTTTTAAATGTTACGGTATTTAATTATACAGTCGCAATTAAGGGACAAGTTGCTTTCAAATAGTGGAAGCATGGGATTGAAATATTTATGGGATTGTTCTGGGATCATGAGATTTGAAAACCGAGCATGTTCATTTTGACGTTTGAGCATATCGTTTATCCTAACGTCAAAACGTTTTATGGACGTCAAAGACAATAGTGAAAATATATCATTTGTCATTTGATTGTTTTTGTATTGGGTATTGGGTAGAAGTGCCTAAAAGTGGTGTGCAAAAGGCCAATAAAAGACTTACAGTGTCCTTTACGAGAATGCTTATACCCAGCAGACAAAAGTTGTTTCAACACGTTTTTAAAATGTTTAAACGTTGAAAGGACGTTGCAAAAATCACGTTTTGTTTCTCCTGGTTACAGAACCTGAATCTGAAATACACTACGCAATAACAAAATCTGAATTTTTCGAGATGAAGAAATCATTAATCAATTTTTTTAATCGAATTTTATAATTAAATTAAAAAATAAGCTTCAAATTAAAACCATGAAAAATACCTGTTCGTATACAGAAATGTTCATACTATAGTAGATTACTTCGACGTGATGAAAATTTTTGTTTGTATCTCCAACTCCTCCTCACTTATTCTTAAAAATTCTGTTTGAAACATGATGAATTTTGCTTTCTCTTACAATCTTATCTGTATAACAATTTTAGATAAATCACTCGCAACATAGATGATATATGGCTCGACATTGGTGTCTTTTATTGGCATTTCCAGTAAGCTTTTTGTGAAAATAATAACGACGTCATTTGGGGAGAGGGTGTTTCAATGTTTCAATGTTTTGATCATGGACACAAGGTTGTTCGACAATCAATAGAAATCTTTCGGATATTGTAATACTTTACACCTGTCTCAGTGACCAGGTGGAAATTATATTATCGGTGCGGGGATAAATGAAAAGACATGGGAATCCATTGATGATATATCAAAATAGGATTTTTCCGCTGGAAATAAAAAAGATTATTGTTCTTTGTTCGAAATTAATGACGATGACACAATAAAGTCGACCAAAATTTAGTCAGGATATCAATAATTCCATGATTTTCAATGGGTCCCAATTTCATCCTCATTGGCTTTTTTTCCAGCGAAGAAGAATTTCTGATGTCAATTTTCTACCGATGATTTTTTTGGAGCTGTTTATCCAGTGGATACAAGAAGTTTTTTCAAAGTTGTTTCATCGCGTCTAAACAAATGTTTTAACGTTGAAAAGACGTTAAACAAACATTGAAAAAACGTCACGTGTCTGGGGTTATTTCTAAAGCCTATTTGAATTACTTTTCAAGAACGACTTTCAAGATGTTTGTGCCAGGTTGGCCAATTAAGTATTGAGAAAACGGTTTGCATCGGTTATCAATAATAATCTCACTGGTCCGGTGGAAAAATCTTTCGTCTATGGAAATATGAAAGTCTACTTAAAGGTTCAGTGGGTATTATAGAATTTAAGGGGGTTTTTTGACGGAAAATATCCAACTCTGTCGTTGTTTGTTTGAAGCTAATGTGAAAATGATAAATTCTTTGAGAATATTTTTTTCTAGTGAGGGAGGGGGACCAAATTTCATCCGTTCTGATTTTTCCAACGTGGATGGTTTTTTTGTTTTATTTTTCTACTGAATAGTAAGGAGACACACACACACACACACCTCACGACTCACGTATTTATACGACACAAAATGGGTCCTCAAGGGCCGAAGTAGATAAAATGTACGCCTTAGGTTCAAAGGTGTAACAAATCAAAACTTTGGATAACCTAGATAGTGACGTGTTTTTCAAATCCCTTGTTCTTGTAGGATGGTATAACCATAGTAAACACAAAGTCATTTTGACATCCAAACAACGACTTTCAAACGTTAAAAAACGTCAAATGGACGTCAAATTAACGTCACATGTTTACTGGTATCTGTTACACGCGCAAATGACACGATATGGACTTGGTGTAACCTGCTTTAAATTGGTTAATCGCCTTTCATCACTCACTCAAAATTTATAAAGTGATATTTTTCCAATCAAGAAACCATTGTTTTGTATATAATGAAATATCTCCAGTTATCCTGTTATGATGTAAGCCTTGCTGTTGTATTTTGAAATGATAAGAATTTTTGCAACTTGTTCGTCGATTTATTTACTAAGATGGGAGATATAGAGAGAGAGGTGTGGAGGTAGAAAAGATAATAAAGGTTTAGTATTAAGTGACCCAGCAAGCACGGAACGTTGTTTTAACGTCCAACAACGCGTTGTTTCAACGTAAGGACGTTATACTTATACAGACGTTGAAACGTTATGGTTGGGATTACGTTATGTGTGTGTGTGTGTGTGATGGGAAAGGACAAAATGTTAGTTTTAATGAGTGATACTTTGGGTTGAAGAGATATTCTGAAAGAAAAAGTTTTTACTTTTAAAAAGAATTTATTTGGTATCTATCCTCAAACTTTGAAGGTTAGATAACTGACTTTTCTGGCCTTACAATTCATGGTTTCAAATGGGCTATTCCATTTAAAGTCCATACATAGGGGTGGACGAACTTTTCCAGGGGGTATTTTGATTGAAATTTCCAGGGGGTGATGGCAGATATTTGGAAAATTTCCAGGGGGTTAAAGAAATTTATCAAATTTTCCAGGAGGTTGACCCTAAATTATAGTTCGTCCACCTTGAACCATAAAAAAAATTTCCAGGGGCTTTTTCAGAATTTACCATTTTTCCAGGGGGTGTAGACACATTTTAAGAGAAAAAATTCACTCAATGTCAAAATATGACCAGAAAACTGTCGAAATCTAAAAAAAGTTAATTTGTGGCAAATTTGGGCATTTTTTGACTTTCAAGGTTCAAAATCTGCTCCAACAAAAGAGCGAATTTCGAAATCTTTTGTGTTGCAACTGAATGAGCATTTTATTTTCGTCAACTCTCAGTCCAAAAAATTAGATTTCAAGTTGAAAATAGAGAAGGCAGGAGGGCTTCACCCTCCTATATAGCCCATGTCAGATATATCCGAAATTTGCACTTAAAGGGTTTAAGGCCTTAAAATTTTCTCCCGCCAATTGAATTCGGTTAATTTATTTATTTCATCTTCCCGTAAACTTATCCCAATAGAAAAGGAAGAAAGACATCAAAACACATTTGCGCGAAACTCTACTTGTGGTTCCGGAAAAATACCTGTTCGACGCGGGGTGGGTGACTTTGGTTGAAGTAAAAAAGGTAAAACAGGAAAATGTTTTGGCAGAAATAAGACGGGCTATTATTATGGTACCGGTTTTCAAAAAGGGAAATATTTATGAAGATAATGATGTTGTTTGTTGTTTTTTGAGAGAAACATTACCGACATTACCCAAAAGGGGGGGGGGGGGGTATGTATTTAGACAAAAAACAATTTAGTGTACCTTTTTTCACAATTTGCGGCACAAAATTGCCAAAAAATAACGTAAGATCCGATTTTTTCAAAACCCAGCGGTACACCTCCCCCCCGGAGGCATATAATTAAATTTTTAAGGAAGACAAGAAAAGATAACGTCGGCGTCAATTCATGTCTAATGTCTTAATCCCAAAGCTAAAATCGAAACAATTATACCCTCTTCATCCCTTCCCAGGTAGCGGAAGATGGTTTCGACTACCCAGAGGATTTTTTATTCTGGTCTGTAAGGCGCCAAATTAGGCTACCCTACCTTTTAGGCCAACCTGTATAACTGCCCTCTTAACTCCACTCAATATGCTTTTAAAAGCATTATGAAGTACTGATAGGTTGGTTGCTCTTTTCTGGATGAATTGCACATATGATTTTGTTTAAGAACCACAAGTGGTTATTCACTGTTCTAATTTAAGAAAAGAGATACAGGCGCTTGTCGTCTGCGCTTGTTGTCCACCACTAACCACTTAGGCATTATCTTTAGGGCAAAAAGCTGGACTGGAATGCTGAATTTTAGTTCAAAAGGAAGGACCCGTAATTCGAGAGAGAAATCACGGGGCCTTACTTCAAGTAGGAACACAGCTTTTAAAGAAGTCTAAATTCTCATTCTTTTAATTAGGGTTAGGGTTAGGGTTAAGAAATTGTACTACCATTCGACCATTGGACCCCTGCTTCTCATTAGGAACTACTTTAGCAACTTGAAACATGCAAATGGAGTTAGAAACATTCAAATAGGCTTGATTTCATCCGTTTAGATTGGGTTTAGAGGGTTGGGAAGGTAAAAAAAGACGAAATTATATCACTTTTTTAATTAGGGTTAGGGTTAGGGTTAAGAAATTGTACTACCATTCGACCATTGGACCCCTGCTTCTCATTAGGAACTACTTTAGCAACTTGAAACATGCAAATGGAGTTAGAAA
>JAUJPO010028009.1:0-19134 GCA_032270745.1 Tiaropsis multicirrata | reverse complement strand
TAAATATATTATTATTTTAATAGGACGAATAGCCATTGCAAAATATGGAAGTGCCTGAAAGACAGTTAATAAAAAAATAAAAAAAATAAAAAAAGTTTCTTTTATTTACGCACTCTATAATGGGTCGGTAAACTAAAAAGTAGTTGTTTAAAAAATTGCATTATCTCAATAAATATAAACAAATTTATATTTGTGAGTAATTTCAAAATTGGAAAGGAAATAGAAAATTACATATAATTATCAAAGAAATTTTTTTTCATTTCAAGGGTAAAGATAGTCCTTAAAAAAGTTTAAAATCAGTAACTATACATCTGTTTATCTATTATGTGCCATAATATAACTAGGTGTGTCCACACACTGTCAGGCGACCGCATGTTTAAAGAAACGTGATAATGGTAAAAAAGCGCGGCCAGATCCGTCGCAAAAAAATCGTATGATTTCACTTTTTAAAACCTGTGAAAGAAAGATAATTACAGTCAAATCGACTTCATAAATAAAAGGCGTTAAATTTTATTTGCCACATCCTAACTCCATGCAGGAGGAATTTCAAATGAAGTCCTTATTTATAAATACACTTATTTATAGTATGGCACTTCAACCATTCAGGCTAAAGTGAGAAAAATCATTTAAAAGTCAATTATCTCATTAATGACCTGTTTGGGAAATTTTAAACCTAATTTAAAAAGTTGTAATAAATTATCCACTCTAAAAAAACCATTACCGTATTTCCTCTATTTAGCACCGCCCTCTAAAGAGCGCCGCACCTTAGGTTTGAAATTTGAAAAAAACGTTGCCCTCTAATAAGCGCCGCCTTCTAAAGAGCACCGCACCTCTGGAAAGCGGCGCTTTTTTAGAAAAATATTAAATAAACAGTATGTGTTTTATTTTAATTCTGAAGTTTTTTTTGTCAGTAAATTCTTCCAAATCTAATTCTAAATACGTCAAGAACTAAAGTGTGGTATGTTTTGTGGGTTAAAACCTACATAACTTTTGAGAAAAATGCTTGTTTCTTTGATTTCTCAGGCCTTTATAGAGTAGGAAATCAAAAATTTGAAAAGAGCACCGCCCTCTAAAGAGCGCCGCACCTAAAATCTCAAAAATTTAAAGAGCACCGCGGCGCTTATTTGAGGAAATACGATATTTAAAGAAAATATCTGCAATAAATAATTAAGGAATTGTATTGTTTATTCGTCGTTCCTTAAAATACTCTTTTGTTCAAATTACGAGTGATGTCCAGATGTACGTCCAGATTACGTAATGATGATAATGACGTAATGAGATAAACAAAACATTCATTGGTCATTAGCAGAAATCTTCTTTGAATAGAATAAAATCTGGGCATGTACAGGGAACACCGAGTCCGCACCATCAGCAAGCACAGGACGTTATTCCAACGTTGTTTTAACGGCCAAATAATGTTCTGCCGTTTATAGAATAACGTTGTTTGGACGTTAAAACACGTTCCGTGACTGCTGGGACAATACTTCAAAACTTACCAGAAGCATCTGAAGTGAAGAAAATCGCGGAAAATCCTTTGGAAGAATTTTTTTCGTTTGTTTTGAATTCCATGACTAAATGATTGCTTGACGATTTAACGGGGAAAGGAGTCTGTGTACCACAGTATTGACCAATCAGATCTTTTCTTTCTTTATCTTCATACAACTAGAAAAGAAAATGAAAATTCTATGTCACTTTCTTGCTATTTTTTACTATTCTTTGCTAGGTTTACGAGGGTTCTAATTCTCTAGAAATCTACGATACGAGGGTGAGGGCTCAGATATAAATCAACCCAAACAACGTTGTTTCAACGCCATACCGTTAGCTGGACGTTGTAACAATGATGGCACAACGCTGTGTGCCTGTTGGGAACGCTTTCCAATGAAAATATTTAGAACATTTTAAACGTTTTTCGTTGGACTAAATTATTTGTCGGACATAATTTTCGTCACCCATAAATATTTTTGTCACTTTTGTCAAAAAAACGCAAATTTTAGCCTAAAAAATTTTTTTTTTAACTTTTTTTTCGTCGGACTAAATTATTCGTCCGACAAATTTTTTGTCACCTCCAAAAGATTTCGTCACTTTTGTCCGACATTTTTTGTCCGATAAGGTATCCCATTTGACTACAAGAGAATGGAGTAGTTCAAATCAATGATAAGGTGTCAGAGCAGACAAAAAAGTGTCGAGATTAGGTTCAAATTTGTAATATAAAAAAACTATGAACAAACCTTAACGAAATCGTTACAACCTTGTTCCGTATTATCCAGCTGAAACTCATTAAAATGAAGGACCACTTGTTTCTTTTCATCAGGAATGGCGATGGAATAAATACAATGGATACTGTCTGGGTAATCGGTGTCCGGATAGTTGGCTGACGCAATGGCGCCTTTAGATGCCGAGAACACTCCACCACAACCTTGAATAAAAGAAGAAATTTATGTTTAAGATGCGAATTCACTTCCATTCTCAAGGATTAGTTACTACGTGACCCCCGGATCGTGACCTGGGGTAATTACCGACGCGAGAGGTGACCTTGGTACGGTGGTCGATTTGGGTGGGACTGGAACAAAATGCCATTTTGACGTTCAAACAACATCGTCTCAACGTCAAAACAACATTGAAAATACGCAACCTCGTTTCCAGGGTATCCTCTACGCAAAGAGCCCTGGGAACGAGGTTGTAGAAGAGGAGGTCAGTCGTTCATTAATGTCAACCTCGTACCCAGGGTTCTTATGACGTTTTGGTATAGCACTGCCAAAGAGCGCGCAGTGATATCCTGAAAACGAGGTTGTAGAAATACGTCATTTGACTACTGGGTAACCGTTTCGAAACATTTCAAACGATACACCAAAACCAAGAGAACCATTATAAAAATATTATAAAACAAATTCTCAGTTTTTTTCAAGCTTACCAATTTTCCAAGTTGCTGAAAATCCATTTCGATTCAAACCATTTTCTCCAGTTCTCAACCGGACGCTCATGGTGTTCAAGCTACTTTTGAAGATGCGCGAAGAGTCTTCGATTTTGTCGGCGCAATATTTAACGGTCGTTTCACCGCTGGTCAGTTCGAGGAAAGTTTCATCGCACGACGTCGTGGAGAAATTCAAAGCGTTGAAAATGAAATCGATAGCGTAGCCAGAGGGCACTTGGAGGTTCCATTCACACTCTGTATTTTGTGGTAAACCTTTAGGGAAGTTTGGTGGTCGCAATTGGTAGACTACACCACGGTCTGTTAAGATTTCAGTGCCACCACATCCTAAAAGAACGACAAAATGTTGAGTTTTTGTTGTTTATGTAGATAACCCATCAATTCCATAATTTCTGTTCTCTTCGCTAGTAAAAACTTCAAAAGTTAAAAAGAAGTATTTTTCAGAATTATTCAATTTTGTAGAGGTAGATAGAGTGCGGAATAAAAAGTTCTAAAATCTACCGCTGTTAAATTCACCCGCGCGAGAATTCTCACCCCCGTACAAATACCGCCCGTTTTTTGAGAGTATTTCTAAGTCCATCTTGGACTATAAACAAGGGTTCTCAAGTTTGTTGACTTCTCAACCTCGCGAAAGGTTGTGCACCTGAAATAATCAAAGAGATGGTTATTGTGAGTGGAAACTAAAAGTAATACGTTTAAACCAACCTTCGATATGTCTTTCATACTCAATTTCAAATCCTTTGCCATTGGTTACTCCATCAGAGATGAAAGTTACCATCAGTTCATGGCCGGTCGAATTAACACCCTTCGGAATCTTATTACCACAAAATTTGCCAAGAACCGGCGACGTAGCTTCGATACCATCTTGAATCATGATGTAATCTTTTGAACAATTTGTACTGACTTCAATGTCAAATGATTTGAATTTAATCATGACGATGCCACCTTGTTGCTTGAACAACCAGCGGCAATTGGTGTTCTCAGAATATTCTTGTGTTGAAGGATCGATGTATGGCTTAATGAATCCTTTGGTTGCTATCATTTCTTGCAAACACACTGTTGGTACATTAAAGAGAAAATAGATATTTGTGAAAGTTAAAAAGAGGTCTTGTGCCTGCAAACATACTATTAGTCAATAGGCATAATTGGATTTTTTTCTCTCCATATTCCAGGACGTTATTTGGACGTTGAATGTTGAAACAATGTTGGAATCACGTTCTGTGATGAACTGAAATATTTCTTAAATACATAAAAAATACAAATTTGGAAAGGATGACGAATTTGAGCAAAACTTACTTGCAGTGAACGAGGCATTGAAACCTGGTCTCGATAACCCATAATCTGATTCGAATTCAACAATAATTTTATCGCCTTCTGATTGGATGCTCGGGACATTCGATCGAAATCCGCACATTGTGATTGGTTGTTCGCTTCCAGTAATTCGAACGAAATCATAGTTACACGTGGAAGAGGCTTCCAAATGGAATGAAATAAATTGTACCGAGACACTCAAATCCTTTCGTTCTGAAGTGATCTCCCATCGGCAGTCCTTCAAGTTGGGATATCCTTGTGGGAAATTGGGTGTCGCTATGTATTGAGTTTCTTGTGAAGCGATCAAATTACCTCCACATACTAAGAACAATAAAAGGTTTCGAGTGATACATAAAAGGTCATTTTGACGTTCAAACGTTTTATGAACGTCCAAAAAACATAGAATACGTTATTTAACTGCTGGCCTGAATCAGTCGCCGTATTAATTTTAATAAATCGTTTTTGCTCTTTGCTTCGAGTTAACCGGGTTCTTGTCGACCATATGCTATCAGCGAATGCTGAATCAGTAATATTAATTGTAATGCACGCATGCGCATCACGGGAAGCTGAGTCAGCACAACAAGCTGACTGTGTGAGTAGGAAACCCCAGATATCACGGTCTGAAAATATGACCAAAATCCGTGCCTTGTCAGCACATCGGTGCAAGACCGACAAAAGACTCTTAAATAAATATGAGGATAATTCCTTTAAAATCTATACTTCAGACCAAAATAAGATTAAACCGAGGTGGTATGATATTCAACGACGCGAAGCGGAGTCGAATATCACACCACCGAGGTTTGATAAATCCAATAACCAATACTTATGCCTATTGAATATATGATTTATTATATACGTTAACTGAAATTGAGGTTTTATCTATAGGGGGTCTCAAAATAGGTTAAAACCATTAAGAAAATGAGTTGAAAACACAACTTCAACATTATTTTGAAAGCAAAACCCAAAAAAACAATTAGGTAAGAATAATGCTTAACCAAAACAATCCGTCAAACAATCAACAATGACCCAAACTGAAATCGATACAATAAAAAAATCAAAAAAATCGAAAAAGTTTTAGCGTTGAATAATAGGGATGAGATATCTATAATTATTCAATGGCCGTTTTTGCCTACAGGTATATAATAATAAGCAGATATTCAATAGGCTAGCATTGGTTATTGAGATTTATTAAACCGAGGTGGTGGAATATCACACCACCAAGGTTTAATAAATCCAATAACCAATACTTATGCCTATTGAAGATATGATTTATTATATAACTTAACTGAAATTGAGGTTTTATCTATAGGGGGTCTCAAAATAGGTTGAAACCATTGAGAAAATAAATTGAAAACACAACTTCAACATTATTTTGAAAACAAAACCCTAAAAACAATAGGTAAGAATAACGCTTAACCAAAACAATCCGTCAAACAATCAACAATGACCCAAACTGAAATCGACACAATAAAAAATCAAAAACATTTTTAGCGTTGAATAATAGGGGTGGGATATCGATAATTATTCAATGGCCGTTTTTGCCTACAGGTATATAATAATTTCATTTATCCACTCGAAATGACCTTTCCAACGATATAATGCACTTATATAGCGTAAATAATTAAGAGCTTCTTTTGTGTTTAAATATTACAGAGTAGGCGTGTATAAAATTTTAATATTTTTAATACCCTTGTATGAATTACTACGAATAAGTATTGTAAAGTAAAGAACATTAATCGCTGTAAACGTGCCTTGTATTCCGATTCCGATTCTGGATTCTTAAGAGATTAGTTAAAAAGTTTTGGAAAAAGTAGAAAAATTGAGGGGATTGAATTTATTTATGTCTATTTGAAAAAATGTTATCAGAATTCGTCATGATTCTAGTTAGTACCCAAAAGTTTATGAGTTAACTATGTATATATAGGGAATTCCATATATTTTTTTGATTTTTCATCTCTTAGCACTGATTGTAATCATGTAGAAACCAGTCATCTCTTTTTTCAATTTTTGTTTCAAATTCGTGTCATCCAGGCTTTTCACATTTCACAACAACTCGTTACTGTTTTTTTAGAAACTATCTTTTTGTAACAGAATTGAGTTTGGAATAAATATTCTCTGAAAAGAAAAATACGAAAAGTTGATTTGCCATCATGACGTAACTAAAGAATAAAATTCATTTTAAATAATGATGAAGAAAAATAAAAGATAATTTAGTAGCAATTTAAATACAAAAGAAAAGTTTAT
This sequence comes from Tiaropsis multicirrata, assembly GCA_032270745.1. NCBI lineage: Eukaryota > Metazoa > Cnidaria > Hydrozoa > Leptothecata > Tiaropsidae > Tiaropsis > Tiaropsis multicirrata. The sequence goes on along the minus strand of JAUJPO010028009.1, from coordinate 12,650 downwards.
CATTTTTACATGTATATGCATGAGTTTATGAGAAATCCCAGCAGACAGAAGCCGTTTTTTTCAACGGCCCTTCTACGTCTTGTGTCTGCTGGGAACGTGAGAGAAATTCTTGATTGAAGAAGATTTTACGGTATAACTAAGTCAATCCAATTTAATGGTCAAGTGAATATTTAAGTTTTCTCGGCCTCCAAGACTCCAAGAAAAAATAATATTATTTTGACATAAAAAAATTATATCGTTCTTTGTTCGAAAAATCGATGGAGCTGACACAAATCTAGTCGACCAAAATTTAGTGCGGATATTTTTATGTTTTTTCAATGAGGATAGCTCTTTTTCCAATGGGAACCTATTTTCCAGAGGGTAGGTGTCCCAACGGGTCTGTGATATGAGACCTCTGGTATATTATCATTGTAAGAATATGGAAAACTTAGTAAACCCGTAAAAACTCTAAAACCAAGAATTATATTCATCATTGTCCATTCTCTCATATCATTTAGGTTGTATATCTTGAACGAAAGTCAATCCTCGAGTCGAAACCTTGCTGACATTAAATTTCTTTCCACTCTTTTTCAACTTGTGAGCCTCCAAAACAAAATCCTGTCTCTTATCTCCATAATCCAAGATGGCTAGAATAGCGTTAATTTGCTCGTCGCTGTGAAATCCAATCATGTAATAAAAGAAAGCATCTCTCATAAACTTCATTTGTAGTCTTGCATGAAGTTCTGAACTACTAACGTTGTCCGGATTTTTTCCGCTTTGAGGTGACATCGGGCTACCCGATGATTTTGCAAATGAGCTCGATTTTGATAAAGTTCCTTGTCTAGTTTTGGTGCTTGACACGCCACCTTTTGGTGTGGTGCTCATCGAAGTACACGGGCTAATCTTTTGCTGTAAAGTGGTATTCGGGCTAGTGACGCGTTTATCTTTACACATTGGAGTCTCTTTTTGAGAACAAGACTGGGTCCTACTCATCGTTGTCACTTCTTTGTTTCCATTCTTCGATTCCGTAATGTCTTGATCACCCAATAAATCAGTTTCGACTGAATTATCGAGATTTGACGGATCACAATTAATCGAAAAATCCTCCACATTGTTTAACTGATATAAACGCAAATCAGAAATCTCTTGACTCAATCGTTCAATTTCAGTCTGATATGACGTAATCGTAGCCTCTTTTTCGCTTACAACAGCCTCTTTTTCAAGAAGCAGTAGTTTCAACTGCGCACTATTTTCGAGTTCCTCTGAAAGACTCTTTTTTAGTTCATTATTATGTTTTCGCAAATCCTGAATCTTCTTGTCTCGTTTAATCAATAGGGTGTTACTATTACTCAACGCTCGTTCCAGCTCCTCGATAGTGGTGCGTAACAAACTATTCGTCATTGTTGCTCGCTTATCCTTAGCACTGGTTAAGCGAGTCAAAATTTGTTTTTGTTGATCAATTTCACAGTCTTTCTTAGAAGACGTGGTTTGTTTTGTTTTGCTTTTCAAAGCTAGACTAGAAGGTGAGATCTCCTCTTCCTCATCGAAGAAATCGCTCTCAATATCTTGGAATTTCACGGTGTTGTCGCTATTGTTCGTATCGCCTCCTTCGCAATCAGTCTCAAAGAAATCGCTCTCTATATCTTGAAAGCGAACAATATCCTTGGTCTCGCCACGATTTGTTTCAAAGCAATCATCCGTCGGTGATTTATCCATGGCCTCACAGTCCGTATCAAAAAAATCACTTTCTAAATCTTGAAACTTGATTGCCGCGGAATTGAAATGGTTTAAATCAAGATCAAGGTTCAGTTTGGAGCACTCTTCGTTTATAATTCCACTGTCGGTACTCACGCTGACACTTTCGGCATTGTCTAAATTCCATAGCTCAGAATCACCTTCTTCGTCATTGTATCCGAGGGTATCACCTGAAGACAGAGATAAACTTTCCTCTTGGGAACGCTGCTCGACGTCTGTGCTCGAGTCATCGTCATTGCTACACAAATCAGTTTCTTTTATCTCCGTAATATTGGCAATATCGGTTAATTGTAGCTCTCGAATATCTGATGTAGAGCTTTTTATCTCTTGGGGATTCGATACCTCATCACCTGCTCCCTCCTTCTCTCTTGGAAGATAAGGCATGCCTTTGTTCTTGTTCAATCGATTCATGTTATCCTCGTCAATAAAATCATACAAAGTGAGATTGGTTTCTTCAAAATCGTCCTCGTCGTAGTCTAGAAGGTCAGTCTCTTTCAAATCTCGCAAATCGGTCTCGCGGATGATGGAGTTGTAAGGAAAACCGTCTTCAGGCCCACTCATCTATAAACAGAATAAACAAAACGGTGAAATGTTACCAACAGACAGGGAACGCTAAAGCAAACGTCATTCTAACGTCAGAACGTTATTCGGACGTCGGAGCAATGTTGGAAAAACAGTATGTGTCCGCCGGACAGGTATTAATTATACCGAAGCAATACTGAAACTAAAAGGAAGCAGTATCCCTCGAAATGGACCACACAAAGATGTAAAGCCTTGCAAGTCCTTTTTGACAATTTCATTCTTTATTATACTCATTCTTTGTGTTCTTCATCAAATGAAGATTGAAAATATTTTCTTTTGGGACCAAACTCTCTCTTCAGAAAGAAGATTTTTCCCCAAAAAGACTATATAATCCTTTTCGAACTCTAATGAAATTATTTATGAAGAGAAGTCTTAGTTTTGAAAAGATAAATTTCTAGAAAAGGATCTTGAAAACAGATGTTTTTCACAAAGAATTCAAATTGTTTTCATAAAAATCTTTCATTTCCTAAAACTAATAGCCAGAATATTCAATGTCAAATTTACTAAGGTGTTCCAGGACATTATCTAAACTTAAGTTTCCACGAAAAATTCCAAAATACACAGTAGGACTCCTTTAAAAACCACAAATTAAGCAAAATTTTAATTATTTCTGTTACCTTTTAGTTTATTTCAGTATTTTAACACGGCGAATAAGCTATTTATTTTGAATAGCAAAATAATAGTGCTGAGAAGTTGAAATTTCCACACAAAGGTTAAAAGATAGATTATAATTTTACTCCTAAACATACTCTTTGAGTATAGTTTCTTAAACAGGAACGAACAATGAAAGCTGCTTTCATGTTTGTTTACAGAAAAGTATTTGATCTCTATAAGTATACTGTTGTTAGTTTAAAGCTTGACTACCTATCAGAAAATAACAATCAACTAATGAAGATACGATAAATAACTGAAGAAAACCAAGTCTTAAAAAGGCAATATTTTAGAAAGAGTTTTCAATATAAAATTACAAGATTGATAATAAAGGTATTTCTTGTTTAATTCCCAAGTCTAGAACAAGATAACCTCATGCCTTATAGAAATATAAACTAAAATATATTTCTACCTTGCCAATTCTTCGATGTTCCTTCAAATGATTTCTCCTGTGCTATTTTGTGATAATCAAAAATATAATTTTCTTCACGTCTTATGATATTTCTACTCCTTTCATTCTCACAAAAAATAGAACAAATTCACCACTTCTTTTAAAAAGTTGGCTCTTTTTTTTAATCATATCTTTAATTTTTAATGTGTTTTTATATCAACAACGATGATGATAAAAGAACGAACAGAAATTAATATAATAAGAGATGAAAAAAATATAGAGATATATGATCATAACCCATAGGTCTCTTTCACTCTCGTCATCTTTACACACAAACAGCGTGCTTAACTTAACGAGTCACCTAGGTGAGCCTCAAACCTATAGATTGTTTTCATGACTAGCTCTGATTAAATACACAACAAAAATGATTTTCTTCAAAACAAACTTATTATAACCTTCTCTAGACAGTGAGAGCTCTACTCTTTTTTGTGATGAGTTCAGAGAAGGTGTGTTTTCAGAGCTGTATCTCAGCTTTTAATCTCATTTACTAATTATACGATGATTTATAACTAAGTCTGTCTCATTGAAGAACTATACTAATTCGCTAAGCGCTCATCGAAGAACTTAATCAACGACATTAAGACAAAAAAAATTGTGGGTCATCGACTTGGGAAACGTTTACAACTTCGATGACGGACTTGCGTTCGGATTTTGGGTTCAACGAGTTTTCGACGATCTATTTGTTCAGTCAATATACAGAATCTGTAGAAAAGTTAACAAATGTTCATTAGGGACACTTCTAAGTACTTATTATTTATTATCCACCAAGATTTGATACTTTTGTTGGAATGGAATCAATATCTTGCCTCTTACAGACAGTGATGGTTATAAAGTTTACTTTTGTTAAAGAAGCAATTTTCAAATATTGAGCAGAATAAATTGTTGTTTCAAAATTTTACTTTTGCATAAGGAAGTTCAAGGGTAGCCAAGGAAACTAGTAACTATATTATAAAAATATAAATTGACAATTATCATATTTAATTGGTTTTGTAAGCATAATGATAGAATGTCGTCAAAATATTCAGTCCCTAAAAATAGTCTGGAAGAACATCTCCGGCAGTCTGGTTCCAATTGACTAAATTAAGTAACAAAGTTATTTTTTGGGACTACAAACAATATTAAATGCCACATAATTTTGCTCTTCACAATTATCATTTAATAAGCAGAGCAACGAGATGTTATGTTAAATAAGCTAAACAAGTTAATTTTCACCCGGGGGGGGGGGGGTGTTGGCCTTTTCTCATTTTTCGAAGGTCTCTTTTGTTAGTTGATTATGTATTATTTTTCAATGATGACTTTAAACAATCAAAGTCAAAGTGAAAGTCAAAGTGAAAGTATACCCAACAGACAAATAACGGTCTGACGCAACAACAACATTGTTTGGACGTTAAAAACAAAGTTCCATGATTGCTGGGTAAACTTCTTATCAAAGAACTGGTAGAGAAAACCATTATGACCACGATACAAAAAAAACATAGATTACGTACACATTATTGTAAATTTTGTCATCTTTTTCTGTCAAATTCCAAATCAAAAAATTTCATGTAGCTAACTTCTACGTAGGCAAAAATGCAATTTCGTTCACAGCCAATGCCAAATTATCCAGTTATATCGTTATACCATGAATTATTATGGTTGTAACATTGGCAAAAAAAGTATTGCCAAAATATTTTTCGTGTGTGTGATCTCGTCATAAACAAAAAACGTCAACACACAAACTTCTTTTCAAACAAAAAAACACAACAGAAAAAAATATGTCCCAGTGAATTAACGTCAAAGTGTTGAGAGTTTCGGCGAAATTTGATACTCGTTATAAAAACAATATACTGCTTGAAAAAAATCCACAATACGTCGATCGGCCGTTGTTGCAGTCTCAAAGTCTTCAACAACGAAAAATCATTTAAAATCTATAATTCTTTCAGATCAGAAAACTCAGAACTTCCCACTCGCTTTTTACAGACGAGAGATTTTTTTCAAATTTATTTATCACACAGAGAATTAAACGATGTCGCATTTTTTGTTAATTACGTTTTATCCGAGAGATTTTTTCACGGAGATTGAGAAAAAAACTCATTATCTTTCGGTTGTTGCTATGGCAAAGGTTGTCATGGTATTTCATTGCCCTTTTGTGTCTATTTCTCTTCTTTTTTCATACAATTTTGGAAGTGGGATTTGCAGTGTAGAAAGACGAGTACACGTTAGAGACCTTAAGCTAGCTAGCTTGACGGTACATAACGAGTACGGCAGATTGGACTCAAAAAGCTGACCTGCGCATGTGCAACCTCTGAGGAAAACGAAATGTCTACCTTGATATGGTTTTGTTGCATCGAACGTCAGATTATATTTCTTTCTTTAGTCATGATGGCGAAGAAAATGTAAGGCCTTGGGAACAAGGCTGTATTCTCAGAATTTGTACCCGGAAGGAGGAAGTCTGAGAACGCTTTCTATTCTTATTTGAAATTTTGTCTTACCTCTTTCACGGTAACCGTCTTCACAAAATATATGACGTCATCGTATGGTTCGACATATTTGACCACAAATTTCCCTTCGTTTGCTGCATCTTCTGCTGTGTTCATCCTGCAAAAATAAAATATCGAACGATGCTAAATGTGAGCAAACCCAGTAGCCACGAAACGTTGTTTTAACGCCGAGATTACGTTGTTTTAACGTCGTCATAACGTTATTTGGACGTCGAAAGAACGTTGAAAAACGTCATATGTCTGGTGGGGATGGATTCTTCAAAGAAAAAACCGCTTCACGTGAAAAACTAGTTACTCCAGTGAAACGACCTGGTTACAAAAGACTCATTTTCCCACCCGGGTTTCCGACCAATGTTTAAAATAAAGAATCCAGCGGCTCAATGCTAAAACAAACCCGTTAAAGGTTTCACCGAGTATATCTCCTACAACAAAACCTGGAAAACTGCGTAAAGCAAAGACCAAGAGACGGTCCGGTGATTCCATAAAATCAAATACAAAAAGAAATTGAGATCTGCGTTCTATAATGATTTGGCATATTTTTATCAAACGTCAACATACCCTCTAAACTTTAAACCTCGTTTTAAACGATCAAACATTTTTCGTCAAATATGTAGAAGATACTAATTTCCGTGGTATATCCCAGAGTTGCAATAAACATACAGTGCTTAATAAAACTGTTCAACAGCTCAATTGAATCTCTTTCAAACTGAGTCTATTTAATATAGTATCATATCATTCACTTCTGCGCAAAACAACTTTTTCTTTCAATGTGTTATCAAAATGAGCCTATCAAAAGTCTATGATTTGATAAAATCTATAAAAGGTCTTCTCAAGCCTTGTCTCAGATAAACATACCAGAGGCAGATACAGAAGGTTATCAGCGATTTTGACGGAGGAGAGTTTTGAATTCCATATAAGGAATATGAATAAAAGCAACACTCTCCGTCAAAAGTTTTGAGAACCTTCTGTATCCGCCATTGCCTGTTATAAGATCTATCTAATGTTGAAAAAAGCATTTTTCGCCATGTTTAGAACAGAGAAAACTAATAACCAAATGTTCACGATTCAGTCAATACAGAGATCAACCCAGTTTACCCCATCAGGAACACTTCCTTTTCACCTCAATTTTGGACCATATTTTTAGAATCTTATTTGTTGATTTGATAGGAAGACTAAAAATAGCCTGTAAACACTGTTGGCACAAATTGATAAACAGCTTTCTCGTTTCTCACGTTAAAATGACAAAAAGTTTTAAAAAGACCTTTTCATAAATTACGAGCAACGACTGCCTCGTTTTGAATTGAGCGCTATGGTAGCCGAATCTTAAGGGAGCTTATCAAAACTTGACTCCATTGATAGATGTGTCATTTTGAGTCCTTGGTAATTGTATTAAAACGAGGCAGTCGTTTCTCGTGACGTAATTTAGGAAAAGGTCTATTAGGATGAAGAATATCATAATGATACACATTACGTAATCTTTTTTTACATAAACACCCTACGAAAGCCTAGTGGTAAACAACCGGAATTTTAGAATGTTTCCGTATGAAAGATTATTATAATGAATTTCTATAACATTCTGAAAACATTTGATGTAAATTTACACCCCTGCTACAATGGTCTTCTGTCAGTTCTTGAGCTTAACATTATAGCACCAGTTTCCAAAAATATCGATATTCAAGCCCAAATTTAAGGTCTCATTTTAACTTGTCTCAAAAGAGAAAATATAGTAACTGAATCAAACAGCCGAGAAACCAGGTCCAACTTACTTCAACCCCTTCGGAAAAATCAACAGCCTCATAGATTACGTAATGGATGTTAGAATTTCTAAAACATTTTGAAAATATTTTTAATAAAGTAATACATAATGCAATGGGTGGGAATCCGCTCGAATGTTTTAAAAGGCTTGAATAGCACCAAATTATTGCAAAATTATTACGATCCAAGCCCAATTCAAGATCTCTTTTAGTTCTTTTTAATCAAAGAGCAACAGAGAAATAAAATATTACTTGAAGTAATCGACATACCTGAATCAAATAGCTAAGAACCAGGTCAAACTTACTTCTCCTATCTCTTTGTAAAAACCATGCGATATACTATTGAGAAGGAGGAGTATGCAACAGATCTTCTCACAATTAACTGACTGACCGGAGAGGGAGAAACAGAAGAAATATAGACAGTTAATTAGATGATTATCAAAAAGTTGCATTTTACGAGAGCATCCTACCTCATCATCATCATAATGTTTTATTGCCTTATTGCTCATCAAATGTCTCCTTTATTAAAAGGTTGTTACTGATTGGTTGATATCAGCCGCTCATCCAATCAAAAGCAAGTTTAATAAGCTTTTGTATACTTCATTGCCAGGTTTCATGATGTAGTACTTTGACGCTACTTTCATGAAAATCATTTATCGAAGCTTTCTTTATCCGTTCTTGTTTGCCTTATAGCCTTATAAAAGTTGATTCAATTAAAAAAAATCGTTTCTGTAGAGTTGGGAAAATAGAATATAAAGAGGGTAGCAACAACGAGGCAAATAAAATTCAACTCATTAACATTATTACAAAACTATTTTACAGTATAATACAATTTCAAATGAAACCAACACCATGGATATATAGACTTTGCAGTTTCTACATGGGCACGATGTAGGCCTCCAGTGCTTTATTTTTATTTTTTATTTTTTTTAAACTCCTTTAAATCATCTAACTCCTATCTTGTAGTCAGTCAATGCTTCATAATTTGATTCGAAAGAGTGATATATAAAAAAGAGTAGATACCCGTGGCGGATACAGAAGATAGTTTTGATGGAGGGTGTTGATTTTGATCGTATTCCTTATATGTAAATCAACACTCTCCGTCAAAATCTCCAAGTATCTCTGTACCCGCCTCTGGATACTATTAGAGAGATAATGTGGTTAGATCAAATTGTGTGGTCGCAACCTTTATTACCTCTTTATTAATTGTATTATGAGATTCAAGTCATGCAATTTTTTTTTTTTTTACATGATTTTGAGATAAATCACTAGGTATATATAGGTTGTGAGACCACTCAAGTTTTCCGTAGTAAAGTCTCTTAAACGAGTTTGGAGAACGGAACATCGCGACAAAAATTTGCCTCTTTTTCAAGCGAAATTAAATTTTGATTGATTAAATGTGTCAATAAATTTCCAGGAACAAGGTCGGATAGAAGGTAGGCTATCATATTCAAGGAGGGTGATTTAGTTTCCATATAAGGTAATATGATGACTAGTACACTCTCCTCCATTGGTCATAACCTCTCTGTATCCGAGCCTGTTTGAAAACATCAGATTTTAATATCCTCATTGGAGATGGGTCATTGTAGTATCCCTACTGCCAAAAAAAATGTTTTCACACCGGGTCACTGCGAGACAGGAGTGTTGCTTTAGTAAGATCTTACCTATAAACACTGTGTATAGAAATGAAAGCCATTCAAATGATTAACTTGGTTTTATCTCCACAATCAAATTCCATCGCATAGTCCTCGACTTTAAGCCCTTCAAAAATTAAACTTTCTTTTCTCCGTTTAAGACTCATCGCAAAAAATTTGTGTTCAAGTAACACATAATGAGGTTAACAAGTTATACCATAACACACGTTAAGGTGGAGTGTCACTTTATTTGTTTTACGTGTCTTTGCTTCTTACCAAAACACTTCTCCGTGGAGACTTCTGATACTGATTAACACTTTGTAAAATATGTCATTACTTTACAAAATAAACTCTCCAGTCGTCTCCGTTATTGATACAGTGTCAGAAATAATGCAACCTTGTTCCCAGGCTTTTCTTTGTCGCGCCATAAAGAAATGTCGATTAACGCAGAGAATGCACTGGGAACAAGGTTGCCAGAAATGAGTCAAAAACTAGGTCAGCTATATTGATCTGTCTGTGGAGGTAGGCTCAAATCCAGTACCCTGCTTCAATCTTTTCAATGCAAAAACAACCAAATCCAGTACCCTGCTTCAATCTTTTCAATGCAAAAACCTATTAAAGCCACTTATACTGTACCTGTAGTCTTTTTGCAAATTGAATTCGTTCCTTGATGATCCCAAAAGAAGAAAACCACTACAGTCACGCCTCCATGAAAACATTCAACTATCTTTTTATATATCTGTTGGTTTTCAAAATGTTCTTCTTCCTCTTCAAGACTTTCCTAATCTTCTCGCCCACGCTACTTTCTCATGCGTAAAGGATGCGGACATAGCTCTGTAACCTTTTTGAGGAAAATTGAAGCAAATTGACAATGAAAAAGAAATAAAGAAGTGATAAAATCACTTTCCCGGAATAATGGTCGTAGACTTTCTATTTGGTTACAGTGTTGCAGGAGACTGTTCAGCCCATTTTCGCAAATACAAACACTGTTATCTAGCCTCCCGTCAGCAACATTGAACTGATTACCCAGCTCCACTCACATAGCACGGGTTAACCCAGGCAGAGTTTCGTAACCGTACCGTCATTGGGAATTGAACCTCGGTCTGTACTACAACGCCTCTCGTATAGTAGAATACCTGGATAAAATAATGTTTCAACTTACACTTTACCCTTATCAGGGCTTTTTGCCAAGAGAGGATTGATTGAAAACATCAGGTTTCCTACAATAACAACTCAAATCAAACTTGACCAGAAAAATGAAATATTGCTGTTTTTTTATCAGATTTGATCACCAACTGGCAGTGGTGACTTTCAAATACAATGTAAACCTTCTCCAAATATTCTTATGTTAAAGCAATGTGCCAAATATTGTCTACAAAGACACGAAAACAGTAAATGATAGAAGCGCAAACTTACCCTTTCGCCAAAGGAAGATTGACTGAAAACATTCTATTACAACTCCAGTTCAAATATTGCTGTTTTTCATCAGATGTGATCACCAATTGGCAATGTAAACCTTCCACAAATTTTGTCTACAAAGACACGAAAACAAAAAATGATTGAAAGTCGCCAGAAAAAGTGAGGTTATGCAGTTGTGTCTACAACAATAAATTATGAAATTGTAAGAACAAAATTAAATACTTTCTTCTTCGTGTGTCTTAGTCGCCAGAATAATTATCAGAGTCACCTCTCAGTAGACAAGCATGATGATCAGGATTTATCTCTAAGATGACGCTACGCTGTTTAAAAGTTGAAATGATGACAAAAATGGTATTTACAAATAAGGAAGCTTCGTCAAAAAAAGAAATTCATTTCGAACATTTTTATTTTGAATACGTTGGTTTTTGAATAGCTCTAAATTGGATGAAGTCAATCTGTTCATTTCAAGTCGCGTCCGGTAAAAACAGCATCTATGACCCGGCCTTATGTCCGGAATGTTATAATAGCTTCTTCCGCGTATCTTAATCCATTAGTATTTTGAGTCAAATGTCATTGATTAAAAAGTCACACACACATACTTTTTTTAACTGATGCAGCCAGGGGAAAAAGCTTCCAGATTAGTATTGTTTATGGTATTTTTCAGAAGTCAAAAAAGCTACAAGGGGTTTCTTGAACGAAATATCGCCCCTAGTTTACACCATGAAGTGAAGTTTTAGAGTACATTGCTAACCTGGTGTACATTCTTGGTCAAATTCTCATATATACTTAGAGTACTTTGCTACTAGGGACCGAAAAGTCAAAGCAGCACATATAACATCGTTCTTGCAAAAAAGAATTCTTATAAAAAATCCTACTCACTTACTATGCATGGCTGCAGCTGTCCTGCTATGTTGTGTCTTTTCCTAATTAATGATGCAGTAGATCGACCATTTTATTTGACAAAGAAGATATTTCTTTTACAGCTTGTAGCAGTTCCGGTAGAAGTAGAAATCAACATCCATGACGTAATCTTTTATACGGAAACATCCCGGAAGACCGGATGTTTTCCACTAGTTTTATTGTTAAATTTTTTAAACTAGTGGCAAACACCCAAAAATTACGCAATGAAGATCATGAATTAGAGAAAAAATAGGCGTTGGAAAGTGACGACAATCTCGAAAATTGTTTCAACGTCAAAATAACGTTCAGTGCCTGCTGGGAATTCAAAGTTTTAAAACGAAAAATTGATGCAGTGTTCCGTTATAGCATTCGTAACTTATTTTATTGTCCAAACGGTATTATAGTCTTTTTCTACCAGAAAATCGTATATAACAATAATGAAATTATATCGATTTGCAAATTAATTTTTTCGGAAAACCCATGTCAAGACTGTGTGTAATGATTCATCAATACGGGTCATTATATTAAGCTAATTAACACACTCATGTTATATTCATATCGGATCAGTAAGCCGCAACATCGTGTCCGAAATGTCCGGAATATAACGCACTTTTTAAAAATTTTAAGCTTTATATAACCCTCCACGTTCGCTGCCAACTTCAAGTAGTCCTGGGGCCGAGGGTATACTCGTAGCGACTCACTTTAGCCAACTACACGGATATCCGTTGTATCGGGATCAATTTTTAAACTTCTCTTACTTTTGATTGGTTAGGCCTATTCGGTTTTTTGTTTTTGATTCTGTTCGGCAAAATATTGAATTTTTAAAGTTTTTCTCATTGAAGTTTCATTTCCCGCGCTTTTTTGTCGAAATTGTTCTGCTTTTGTCATTAAAAGTAATACCACCATGTTGTATGTTCAACGTTAAGATAATAAAAAAGACATGTGATAGAATTCTGTAGACCTTAATTATTGCCCCGCAGGGGCTTTTGTTGCTTCACGTAGCGGAGTTGCTCGCCAGAAAAATATTCATGATGTTTTTCGATGT
>JAUJPO010027898.1:0-19153 GCA_032270745.1 Tiaropsis multicirrata | reverse complement strand
AAATTACTTAAACGCTTGTTTATACGTCATGACTCTCACTCTTCAGAGTTTTTTTATGAATGCATGGTTTTTTAATTATGTTTCAAGGCATTAAAAATGATACGTTTTTGATCTAGTTGACTCGACTGACTGCCAACTGCAATTCTTGTCATCATAATAAACTGTTTTGTTATTCAATGGAACCATGTTGATCAATCGTATAAAAAAGAATGTGTTTATGCATGGCTTTTTTGTTTTGCTTGTATTTAGCAATTTCAAGCGTGATTGACCTGCTTGATATGATATGCATGACGTGTGCCTTATTGTCACCATCGTTTCATTTTAAAGTTTATATTGCTATTCGGTAAAATACACAGTGAAAAGTATGGCAGAGTGATGCAATGTATCACCCATTGATGGTAAATACTCCAACAGTTGGAGCAACTTCGTGAAAAATAATGTTAAATTTATTTGCTATGTCCTCACCTCATGAAGAAGAACTGAGCTTCTACTGTAGCCTTCTTTGTCCTTCTTTTATACCCATGGTCTAGTCTATACTCCACCATAAAGACTAATTATTAAAAAGTTAATTATCTCTTTTTGCATCGGTGAAATTACTTGAAATTCTCAAGAGTGGTAAAAAAATACCATTTGAACAACTCTAACCAGCGCAATTTTGGTGAAAGATAACATGTGACTTGAAGGAAAAAATGCAGAATACGAAGGAGTTACATGACGTAGGAATGATTATAAAAGTTACAATTACAGAGAATTAGTTCTGGGGAATAGATTCAATTAAAGATTTTTGTTTTCCTTTCATACTACAATTGGTCTATAGTAGAAAGATAATTGCTTTCACATCATTGGAATTTGTGAATGTTTCACATCGAAATAAGTATGATAAATGTTTTCCATGTTATCACATTGTTTTATAAACCTGATTTTTTTGCCAACTCCTTCATATTTACTGAATGTCTTTTTTCTGTTTTTCTGTTCACAATCTTAAAGAGGACGCATTTTTGGATGGATTCTCTGAATGAAAGGGAAAAATATGACACTAAAAAAATTAGCTATATATATACAACAAAGAAAAATGTTTCAAAACAAAACAAAAAAAAATTTGTAGCTAGCTAAAATTTAACCATTGTATCTGAAAAAAACACCGTTGTTTTAAATTTTTATCGCAGACACCGTACTATACAATTGTGATTACACAAAGTCAATATTTCTGGAAAGTTTCCATATAACAGTACCGTGCAACTTGACTTCCGTAACCAATCCTGTCCAATATAAGCAAAATACATTTGAATTAAATATAGGAATACCAATCCATGTGAAATTTACAATACTTTACAGGAGTCAAAGCAAACAATAAAGCGCCAATGAAGTTTCTTTTTTTTCGTGCTAGCATCTTGAAATTTTTTGCATTGTCTTCGAGCTTTCCCATTGTTTAATATTTGGTGGTTGAAACCCTGCCCCCGGCATTGTTGACAAGCTATAATCCAATCACAGACTATTCTTCTGTTAAACCCTGTTGACTTTGCATGGCATATTGCTTGGGCTATTCCAAAAATATTACGTTCAATTATACTTGATTGATTCAATTTAAATTTTTCTGCATAAGCGCCTGCTGGGATTTTAAAGAAGTGAATTTTAAACGCTATTTTTTACAGATGTCAACATTAGAAATTAGACAGGGGGTAACGGTGATAGGGATATCTTCAGTTCGATTTGAATTTTTTTTTTTTCGTCTAATACAAATCTTATATATACAAATTTCATTGTCCAACACTTTTTTGAGATTTTGATCGTCTTTTGGTCATATTTTGACATTGAGTGAACGAAAATACAAAAAACTTGGTTCAGTTACACTAGATTCTGTCCTCTGGCTTAATAGAATTGAAGAAAAATTGATTTGAAGCCGCACCACTGGGAAGTTCGGCGTCAAGTTAGTCAGGGCTGTATCCAACGAGCTATAAACTAACCTCTAATTCCTTTTGGTTCAGGAGATATTGAAGTTTAAAGTTTGTCCTAGCTCATTTTAACAAAAAAGTACCCTAAAAAAGGGCTTGGCACGGAAAGGGTTAAAATCTTATTAGTATAGTAATAGTATGGGTCTTTCAGAGTTTCATTTGCGATGTTAACTAAATTGCTAAATTTTCAAATATTAATTTTCTTTTTTTTCAGAGATATTGAGAGATGTCAGCAAATTATACATGAAGTTGGTCCTCAAATTCTTCTTGAATATGATGAAAGAGGCCACACTGCTGTTCACTGGGCATGTCTTGCTGGTCATAACGACATTCTCAGATTTTACATCCAATGTAACGCACCATTAGACAAGCCAAGCAATAATGAGTTGGCACCAAAACCAATTCATTGGGCATGCGTGAATGGACATATCTTAACAGTAGATTTATTGATACAGCATGGAGTATCCATTAACACAACAGACAGCCGTGGTTGTACTCCACTTATCCTAGCAACTCAGTATGGACAATCTATGCTTGTTGGTTATTTGATTGGCAAAGGAGCAAGGAAGGATTTTACAGATGCAGATGGTGACAATGCCTTGCATTGGGCTTCTTTTAAAGGTTTACCTTCTTGATACTTGAATGTTAGCAAAATACTTTTAAGAGTTGCATAAAAAGCCATTTTATGACTTTTGAATATTTAAAAATCTATTTTGCATACAAATGCAATGCGTTTAGGTTCCATTTGATAGATGATGTCATTGTTGTACTAGTAGCAAAAGTAAAACATAAGTAACTATAGGTTTACTGGAATTTCATCTAAAATTTCTAAAGTCTTGTTAAATCGCTGAACATTTCACAACTTTTTTCTGGTACTCTACTTACCTTAAAGGTAGAAATTTTTGCACGTATTGATTTTCTTTGACTTAAAGGTGTTAATTTCTATGCATGCGATGTCTATTTCCCTTTTTTCCATCATACCAAAATATGAGTGAATATCGTTTTACTGTACATAGATGGATTTTAAACTTTTTCAGAAATTTTTTTTGCTCATTATCTCTGTGCAAAATTGTGCAAAACTTGTATCAATAGTAGCTTAGTAATAACATATTTTCACTTTGATTTCAGGTCAATTTGAGATTGCTCAAATGCTGATTCATGTTGGGTTCAATTCAAAATCTAAAGATGATGTGGGACAGGTATACTTTGTTTTTATCCTATGCACTTTTTTCTGTTATTGATTATGATAAAAAATCCTTGCTATTTTTTTCTTGTATATTATGATGTTCTTTCACATTATTTCCCCTTCATTCTTAGACACCAATGCATCTTGCATGCTTGAGTGGAAACCTTGATACAGTCAAACTATTGCTCAAACAGGTACCTACTATGTTTATATCTATTATATTAATAGCTGTATTTTAAAATCTGTCCGTCCGTTCGTGTGTGTGTAACACTAGGTGTGATCCCACATAGTTTAGCCTGGACAAAATGCGCAGGAAAATCGAAAAAGAAAAGTATGAGATTTTAGCGATTTTTTAAAATGAAGTCATTGCATTGCCAATGTTTGGCCCAAAATTTAACCACTTTTCCCTTGAGAATATATTTTGACGTTTTTTTTTTTTTGGGACCCTTGGGTAATTGCCTATCAGAATATCACAAAATTTTCCTAATTCGCAAATTATTTATTACTTTATGGGGTAATTGGGATTGGAAATTTAAAACGTTAAAAACTGAGTACTTTTTTGGGGCAATTCGATGCAGTGACGTCATAAAAATGGATCAAACTTTAAAAGTCTATATCTCGGGGTTGGGTTGGAGTTCATTGGTTGATCCCATTGGGACAGAAGTTTTCTATGTCAGCTAGTATTTTCTATTCAGTGTGAGTGTTTTTTATGTTTTATGTTTATGCTCAAATCACAACATATGGTTCTTTATATATATGACTCAAGATATTATACTTATACCCACTTTTGTGAAACTAAGCTCTGAACCCCCCCCTCCCCCCTACTTTGCAACTTTTGGTGGGTTTTCACTATGTTCTTTTCCTGTATTCTTTTCCTTTAACTTTCTCTTTTAAATATCATTCAATCATTCAGAAACCAGATTTACAATTAAAAGACAGCAATGGAAAGACCCCTTTAGATCTGGCTAAAGGGAGAAAGTATGAAGATATTGTTGCATTCCTTGAGTCAAATCTTAAAATTGATACCTACTGCAGTTTCTAGTAAGTCTTCAATTATCTTCGGTCTTATTTGTATATATATACCTTTTACGACGTTTTGAGTCTTCCTTTGTTTTTAAATCTGTTTGAAGTATGTGGAGGGCTTTTTTTTTTTTACTAATTTTTCAGCTTTACTTTTATTCCATTTTTGAAAATGTTTGAAAAAATGTTAGTCAAATCTAAAATAATTGATTTTTGAATATCTCTTTGTAGTAAAAAAGCATCCAACTTCCTTGGGCACCGGAAACAATTGACATTACACATGGTTTTAATGCTCTTGATTGGCTATCCTCTCTACTTATATCATGTAAGCGCCCACCTTCGGCTCAAGCTCTCGCGGTTTTTATATCTCGGTTTTATAGTTTTAATGGAGAATGAATCCTGTTATCTAATTTTGTTTAGATTTACTTAAACCAAGAGAGTCCTGTCAGTCATCGAGATTGTAAATCAATAATTTACTACTTTCTATTTTAGCTTCAATTCCTTCGTGAATTTCCGATACCGAATTTATTGTTTGTCTTCTTGAATTTCCCGATGTGGTATTTCTTCTATAAAGCATCGAAATCAGATCCAGGTTTCTTGCAACGGAACTCCGATGCTTATGATATGACTTTAAAGCAGGTGCGTTTTGTGTTTCTCTTTGAATTGAAATTTCGGACTTTAAACCAAAAGGGATTTACCCTTTAAAAAGTTGAAGTAGAAAAAAGCTGAAGACAGTCTGAAGCCCAATCCAGTGGATTAAGGTATAGATCAGATCAGGTCGGCTCTAATAATTAGTACGTTCGTTCTTTTTCAGGTATCACTTCACAAAGAGTGGGAAAAAGATAGTGAAAATAACCCTTTGGGTAGATTATGTCACACATGTAAATTAGTGCGTCCACAACGTGCAAAGCATTGCTCTATAACAGAACGTTGTGTAGATAATATGGATCATCACTGCGCTTTCATCAATAATAGTATCGGGCCTAAAAACAGGTATTTTTTATTGTTTAAAAAAAACATACAGTTATCGAGTGTTTGAAAGCGATGCAATGTTTTTTTTCACACCTTTATGCTAATCGTATGTAATGTAAGCTAATTTAATTTGTACCGGGTTCTTAATTGGGTTATTACTGTACAACTAAGTCAATAAAATGTAGCTTTTGGCATGTTACGCCCTTCAGAAAGTATCCTTTTAATGTTAGGGGAACTTTTTCGTAGAATTTTTTTCAAATTTTTTAATGAAACCCCTAGGAAGGAAGAATCGAAAATAAAGGAAACCGCTAAAATTAATTCGTGCGAGTTGTAATTTTTAAGGACCATTGCATATAAAACGAAAGTCTCAACTACTTTTTAATAAAAAAGTACTGTACTGTATCCCTAGATTTGTTAAAATCTTTATTTTTTTTCAGGATTGCGTTTCTCATTTATCTGACTTGTTTGGTGGTGTGCTCATACACTTCGGTCTACTTTATTAAATTGATTGTGTACCAGTTTGGCTTCACAATGGTTCGATTTCTTTTCGTGGCATTGTGTGGAATTTTTGTACCTCTCTTATCTTTCATGCTGGTATCGCAGGTAAACAAATAATAACTATGTTTAGAATAAATAGTGTATGTATTTCTTCTATATTTGAATCAAAATGTTATACGAACAGCAATCGAAGGGAATTTCTAGGGGTGTTAAGTGACTATTATCAGGTCTCTTTTAAATTCTTTTGTAGAATAACTCAAGACTCATTGATGTCTTTGAGCTCTAATAATAAACGCTTAGCTAGAACTTATCAACGGAGCTCCATCATCACCATGATTCGACCGCGGTGTTCACTATCCCTCTCCAAACATCCCTATCCAGCATGACTGTACTCATGTCTTGTTTACTTATCCCAGTATCCCTGGATAGTACATCTGGAAAGGAGAGCTTTCTACCCCGACGGTTGGTATTGGGGGCTTCCATAAGAGGAGGGAAGAAATGATTTCCTTTTCTGCTCTAAAACAGTGACCTGCAAATTGAGTTCTGCGTTTCCTTATTAGAACAGCAGAAATTCTTGGGTTGCTTTTGTAAATCTGTTTCAAATTTGGATGGGTTTTCCAGGGTAGATTCTTTACTCTCATCAACATACGGGTAAATGTTCCATCAAGCCTTTTTTGTTGTTGTTTGGAGAGAGTCCAGGTTTCTGATCCGTAGACTAATTAGGCTCAATAATAGTTTTGAAAGTTTTAAGTTATGAAGCTTACCTCAAGTCTTTAGTGGACCAACTTGTAATTTTAATCTTTATTTACTCCAAACCTTTTTTTCCAGCTTTATTGTATATCAGTAAATTTGACGACGAATGAAAAGTTGAACATGCACAGATATGAATATTTAAAAGACAGTCGTGGAAACTTTCACAATCCATATGATCGTGGTTTCGTTAAAAATTGGTTGGAATTTTTACATCTTACACCGCCATTGAAACTGGGAATCGATGTGGGTAAAGAAGGAGAGTTTTATTCAGTATGATTTTGTGTTGGTGAATTGTTATTTGTTTTGATGTTTGTGAAACTGTCGTGTCGATCAATAAAAAATTCTGATGCGTGCGGCATATTGGATTATTGGTCAATTTCAAGATGGAAATATGATAGCGAGGTTACCCAAGAGGCTATTTAGGACGTTAAACGTGTGTATGGCGGCCTGTTCATAGATTTTCGTTTACAAGGTTTGCTTAGGTTAATTATGTACAGGCTGCCACAAACGCTTCTAACGTCCTAAATAACCTCTTGCGTAACCTCGCTGATATGAATACAATAGGACTTTATGAAGTAGTAATCCTTCTAATGGGACGAAGGTTAAATCGCCTAAACTGCAGCAACTTCGCTTATTGATACCGTAGTAAAACCTCGTTTTTAGTTCAATTTGAGAATGGTTTTTTAAACGGCATTTGTTCTCTCAATTTTCCAACTTAAAAACTCTCTCAAAGAAATATTTTTCAAAAATTAAGATAGTATGTTTGTTTCGTCTGTTTCAAAATACAGGCCGGATAAACAAAGTTTTCCTGGATTTATCAATTTATCACAATGCCCCTTTTTTTTTTAGAAAAACAATTAGCAGATAGTTAAGTTGATATAAATAAATCAAGAAAAGAAAAAGACGAACCTACAATTTTCTCCCTACTCTATGGTAGATCTAACATAAAACTCTTATAAAGAATTTCTATTATAAAATCTAGCATTTACAGTTTCCTTTTCCTTCCATGAAGAGGATATATTTCAGCTAGGATTTCGTTAATCTTAGGCGTACCTTTTAATTTGGTAATTAATGCAAAGAATCTAATTATCTAGTAGTATTTATTTTTTAAATTTATTTTTTTCAGTCTTTTTTTTCTTTAGTTAGTCTTACTTATATCGCACTGAATCAAGATGTCAGTCGTATTTTGCCTGGTCTGATGGAAAACTTTAATTCCTTACTCTCCCATCCTTGATTCAGCTTGTTAATGTTATAGCGTTTTTATAAATTATATCAATTCTGATCAATTAATTTAAACGCTATTCAGTTATTCATTTTTAACTTGGTGATTTTTTTTTTCGAATTAGGGAAGGCTAGTGAGATAAATTATAGTTATTTTAAGGATTTGTCGACTGAAGAACGAATCATAGAATCGGGATTTGTCGACTGAAGGAATCATAGAATCGGGATTTGTCGACTGAACGAATCATAGAATCGGGATTTGTCGACTGAACGAATCATAGAATCGGACCGAAAATTAGAGAGAATCGCATCACGGAATGTCAAACTAGACTTTTCCCGACAAAAGTAGGATATAAGTTTTTTCTCATAATTTACCGCCGGACATTTATTAAAGTAGTTTTGACAATAGAAGTGTTGATATGACACACATCACAAGTGTACTCCTTGATATGAGAGCCAATTTCATGTTACCCACGGGTACGCATCCTCAAACATTTTTTGTTCATGTTCTTCATTTGGAGTAGGGTAAATAGGCTTGTAGTTTACTTTTTACTTTTTTTTTTTTTATATCATGAATTAATATGAGAGAAAGTATCTGTATATTTGATAATTTGATCAATATATTATTTTTACCAAAACCTTTTTATTTTGAAACTTTGAGAATCTTGACTTAAAAAGACACCATTGAGAAGGTAACTTTTTTGAAATGTCAACGTTCTCAAACTAAAATGTCCATGGTATGCCACTGTCTCAGTACAATTACTAGAAGTGTGGTTATGTTGAACGATATTAATCAAAGGAGGACGACAGGCTAGTGACCCGTTGTACCGCAAAATCTAGAACGCTCGACATTCCAGGTAAAAGCTCGTTGCTCCAGGTAAAATCTTCTTTGCATTTTCTGTAATAGCTGTTGTCCCCTGATTTATCTCGCTATTACGCTATTACGAGTACTTGCTGAGTTAATATATAGCAACCAGGATGACACGGAAGAATCAAAAATTGAATCAGTGATACTGTCCTGGTTTCTACATCTACAATATATACAGACTTTAATAATGAATACGCATGCGTAGATATATTTCTTTGCTTTAGAGAAATGAGAAAATAATTTTCTATTTATAAATATTAAGTCTTCATTTCATATGCAATATAAATACTTGTTTACCAGTTGGCAAGAACGAAGCTTAATAGTGATTCATTATAATGCCATGGAAACTAAAAAAGTTACATTGTCATTGTACCCAATGAATATATCGATTCATAAAAAGTTGGTCATTTGAATTGACCTATTCACCAATACATATTTTTCCTCTCAATATTTTCTTTTTTCGTGTCAAAGAATTTTTTCATTCCAACAATTTTACAATTTTTTATTATGAATAAGTAAAATTTATTTTGAATTGAACTATATTACAGGAGGGCAATAATTTGAAAAAAGATTTTCGAATTTTGACTAACATTTGTACGGTAGGTAAATTTTAAGGTCAAATTTATTTTCTTTGAATTTTAGATTCACCTTATTTTTTACACTACCCATCTCTAATAAAATACTTTTTAGCCATCATTGATGATTTTTAGCTATTGACCTTACCGTTTTCTGGCCCTTGGAATATATTTTAATTTAATACACAGCTTAATACAGTAGTGATTATTATACTATCTATTTTTAAGGTTATTCCTTTTCATTTTCACCCACTTGTGTCTATCTATTTTGTTGACCTTAATTAGTACTCTTTTTAGGAATCCTCAGAGTGGTTTGAACGATGACAAACAAAGGCAAATACAGCATGGACCCTGGTGAAATCGCCAGTGAAAACACTTCAATATCGTCAATCAGTTTAACAAGCGATGATGTTGATATCATTAATAAAGAGAAAAGGAAAGATTTCTCCAAACATCAACCGGTTGGCGTGTTCACACGTCTTGGTCGTGGCATCAGAGGTACGTCCTGTATTTCATGATTTTTAACACATTATTTATGGTCAAAATGTGCTCTTATGCTATGCATTATGCGAAACCCTGTTGAAGATGTCGATTTTTCTTAACACCATCCATACTGGATATCCTTGGTCTTCAAATTCTTACCCCTTAGATATCCTGAGATATTTAAATTTTCAAACCCTCCCCCTGGATGTCCTTAGTTTTTCAAATCCTTACCCCCATGATATCCTCAACAGTGTGGAGGGACGGATTATTTGTGAAAAAGCCCATTTGACGCTTTCGATGTACCCTTT
Source organism: Tiaropsis multicirrata (assembly GCA_032270745.1). NCBI lineage: Eukaryota > Metazoa > Cnidaria > Hydrozoa > Leptothecata > Tiaropsidae > Tiaropsis > Tiaropsis multicirrata. Next base: position 9,317 of record JAUJPO010027898.1, on the reverse strand, counting down.
TTGTAACAATCTCAACAACTTGGATAGATGGAATAACCAAATCGTGTGTTTAGAATCTCATTTTGTTTGCTTTTGTAGGTCTTTGGCGCACAACAGCAACCGAAGGTATTAGCAAAGAAGATGATCGAGACTCATATGTTCGGATGACGTTGAGTGAACTAATGCTTTATCTGGTCTATCTTGTTGCTCTTTGCTTGAGTAAGAACACTTGTTTATTAGATTCTCATCTTCATTTTGTGTTCCGCACTATTACCTTAATTTAACAGTATGATAAGTTGATGCTACAGCCCGCCCTACGCCCTACGCCCTTTCTTTAAAGTCAATCTCGATTGAACCCTATTTTGTGTGCTTTCGAAATGGATAGGTTTGAAGAAAATCATCATTACAACAGTTGGGATATTTTTTAACTTCGATCTAAATATATTTGAACTTCACTCTAGATGAATATTTCTCTCACTTCTCGCGGCCCTGATTTACTTGAGAGCAATCTGCCCAGTGGTGCGGCTTCAAATCAATCCTTTTTCAATTCTATTAGCTATATAGTAACTGAAATCAAGTTTCTTGTATTTGTCCAAATAATGACCAAAAAACGGTCAAAATATCAAAAAAGTGAATTTTTTTAACTTTTAAGGGCAAAATCTCTTCCAAATGACCCCTTTTATTTCCATCAACTCAGGCCAAAATAAATTTTCTTCGTGCTCCTATATAACTCATGTTACTTAAAGGGTTAAAGGAATTCATTTTACTTGTTTTCTTAGTGGGATTTTTGATGCTGGACATGAGTATGTATCAATTTACACGAGTGATGAAAGGCTTGTTTGTAGATGATCCTAAATTTGCTGGCATCAATACGGTTCCTGGTGTTTGGAGTGTAAGCTACTTTACTTTGGATTGTCAAAAGCATATTGTGCTTTTTCAAAAAAAATCTGTACCTCTTTGTTAATAAGGAGCCCCCCCCCTGGATATTCTTGGTCTTCAAGCGCTTACCCCTGGATGTCCTGGGGTATTGGAATTTTTGTCAAACCTGTTGGATATCCTATAGCCTCAACGCAGAGAGTACGGATTATTTGTGGAAAAGTCGAATGTCTGATTTTTTTCAACAATCAAAGAGCATGAGCTTACATTGTTCTTCGTCCGTAAACATAGAATAACCGTAAACATAGAATAGTTTGTGAAAAAGATAGGAATTTTTCTTTTTTGTTCATTTTTGGTTGACGGATAGCAAAAGCAGAAGAGTAGAAAATGGTACTAACAAGTACCGAAAAAAACAACGTTACTTTTTCATTATTAACTAAGATTAAATTATGTTTATAATTGTTTTAGTATTTGCAAAACAATCTTGTGGACGGTTTGTTTTGGGAGAGATATTATGATGGATCGGATGTTCACCATTCAGAAGTTGGTTACATCTTCTTCGAGAACAAACTGATGGGACGAACACGATTAAGACAGCTCCGTGTTCAAGAAGAGTCTTGCCAGTAAGGGTCGTTACTTACGTTAAGCGAGATAAATCGAAAAAAGGTGGTGGATAGTGACCCGCGATCGTTGTCCTGCACAATCTATGACGCTTGATTGGCTATATTTTGCAGGGTAAAGGTCACGGGTCACTATCCATCTCGCTAAACGTAGCCTCCAGTATATCTCGATAATCATTATTATTGAACCCACCACCAAATAAACTCAACGTTTGTAAATGATGATAACTTCTATACACTACTAACAGAATTATTTTTTATCTGCTCCTTTTTAGAAGTAGCCGATTCAGCGGTTAAGTTGATTTGATACTTTTTTTGTTTTCCAGCGTTGATTCTGTAATGGATCCGTTCATTGAGAATTGCTACACCCACTTCCACCCTGACGTTGAACAGAAGACGCAATTTGGTATTCTTAATGATACGGCGTACAACAACTCTGCGTAAGTAACACCAGAAATAAATTAAAAACAAAGCGATAATCATTTTCAATTTGTTGTTAAAATATTTTATTTATTCCTAAATTTCTTTCAAATTAACATAGGTGGAAATATTCCTCGGAGGAAGAATTGGGAGGGCGTGGTTTTAGCGGGCGTTTGGCGACATATCCAGGTAGTGGTTATTGGAGAGAGTTGTCAGATAACAAACGTGAATCCAAAAAGATGATCAAAGACCTTTTTGTAAGTTGATTTTTCTGATTGAACAATTTTAATACTTTTGATAAAAAAATTTTAAATACGAAAGTTAAGAGATTTTTTTCACACAGCTTAATAAGAAAAATCTTAATAACAATTCCAGATAGAACCCTTAAAATAGACAAATTGCTTTCTTTGTTCAAGGTTCGAAATCTTCTTTGGAAAAGCTGACGAACTCTTACAATACTCCAAAGACTGATAACAAGAAAAAGAGATCAACTTAATAATAAAATCATTTTCCGACTTTTTTGAAAGATTCTACAACCCATGGTGTGCTATTCAACATATTTGACCTGACTTAGCTGACTGCGAGAAAATAGTAACCATCACAATTTTTCGGCCACATTGTTTCTTTAGGAGAAACGTTGGATTGATCGTGGTACAAGAGCTTTATTCGTCGAGTTTGCTGTCTATAATGCCAATCTCAATCTGTTCTCCATTGGGACGTAAGTGAAGGCAATTCTTTCTTCAAAAAGACCCTCAAAGTTACAACATGCGCATGCGTACCCCTTTGGCCTAATCGGACTATTCTGAAAAATAATTCTAAAATTTTTCTAAAAAAGTATTCGAAATTTAGTTCAGTGTGCTCACTTAAGGCAGTCAATACCTTGAACCCTTTTTTCAAACTGTTTGCTTAGGACGCATTCAATATCTTCGGAAATGAGGACTTGAAAGAAAGTTTTTGAAAGTGTTTTATCTTTTACAGGTTACTGTTTGAATTTCCGGCAACTGGTGCAGTATTGAGTATTTATCGGTTTAGTACATTGAAACTACTTCGTTATGTGACAACCACTGACTATTTTGTGATGGGTTTGGAGGGATTAATATTCTTGCTGTGTCTGTATTACACTGTTGAAGAAATTATCGAGATCAAGAAACATGGATTGAAACACTTCAAAGGTTGGTTTTGCTATTTTATTATAAGGGAAAGCCTTGGTCTAGTGAGTAAGGTGCTAAGCTCTTAAACATGTAAGTTTGTGGTTAAGTCTAGTCACGGTAATTAGTCAGATCATCTCTCACGTCGCTAGGTGACGTCCGGAGCACATAAGAAGCTATTCTGCTATCAGCAATGAATCGAAATCTTGAGTTTAAGACTGAGATTTAAAACCTTATCAGAGTAGCGCTTCTTTTTTCTCTTTTGAATTCATCATAATTTTTTGTCCATAAAAACCGGCCACAAAATCTTTTGTTATGGTACAACTGGTTTTTGGCTGTTTACAACAAGAGAACAGACGTTGTTGACCCATTAGTACCACTTTGAGTTCTTTCATGTCCAAATTTGGTGTATTCAAAGAAAATTTCTTCGATAAATAGTTTTAATAAATTCTATTGTCTATCTTATTAACAAATAATCCATCAAATCTGGACACAAATTTCAATAGGTAAAAATGCTCTCCTGTTTTTGTATAAATATTTCTTCTTTTGAATGATTCTTTATAGGTGTCTGGAATTGTGTTGACGTCATCCTTTTGTTACTGACATACGGTTGTCTGGCACTCAACTTGTATCGAACCTTCGCCGTCAACTCAACCCTGACCTCTATCCTTCGAACACGTGACGAATTTGCTCGATTTTCATTGGTTACTCAATGGCAAGAGTTGTTCAACGACTTGATTGCTGTCACTTTGTTCTTGGCATGGATGAAGGTGTGAAAATAATGATTTAAGGACATTAAGCTCACTGACATCTTTAATACACTGGACTGGCTTTAAAAAAATGTTCACGTGTTCAGTTTTGGCGAAAATCCGCCCTGTTCTTTCCGATTCTTTCAGGGATTCCTCTGTTAAAAAGGGAAACCAACATGGCTGACTCGCTGTAAAAACTGACCTCATAGTCAAAACAGTTAGAAGCCCGATCCAGTGGATTATGATACAGATCAGTGCATAAGCTTGATCGAATACTCCCTTCTCTTCTGAGTAAATTTCTCTAAATTTCTCCAAACTTGAGATTTAACATTTATGATTTTCCTTATTGACCGCAGATCATCAAATATTCTATCACTAATTATATCCATTTTCTTTTTCACAAGGTTTTCAAATACATCAGTTTCAATCAAACAATGGCTGAACTTGAAAACACTTTGATCACGTGTGCTAAAGATGTTTTGGGTTTCACTTTCATGTTCATGATCATTTTCTTTGCATATGCGCAATGGGGTTTTGCTATCTTCGGATCACAAGTCAAATCCTTCTCATCGGTTGGCCTTAGCATGTAAGTAAGATTCTCTAATTTAGTGCGGCACAAAAAATAATTATTTTGGTCATGCCGCACTAATAATAAGAGAGGATTAAATTAGCTAGGTTTCTTCATTTCAAACCGCACTAATAGATAGAGGGAATTCAGATCAAAACCGCATTAAATTGGGGGGTAAAAAAATTATTTGACATTATTAAGTCTAAGGTCCGTAATGACGATTTTTTTGCAAAACTTGCATAGAAAGAACCAATACTCATATGACAGAGAGTGAGTAACGTTTACATTTATAGCTTTTAAAAGCTGAAAGATACTTATGTTGAAAATGAAAGCGAAAATTTCTTAATTTTACGGGTATCAAACCCGATCAGCACTATAATTAGAGGTAATTTTGACCGTTTCCGCATTAAATTAGAGGTGAATCGAAAATTCCTTAAAACTCACCTGCACTAATAAATAGAGGTGAAAAAATTCTTCATTTTCCGAAAAAAAGACCATCCGCACTAATAAGAGGGCGCACTAAATTAATGAGGTGCCCTTTTTAGAACTTTTTAGATATTAAAAGAATTTCTACCGAAAAGATAATATTTGATTTAAGATTTTTTGCAAAGATAACTTTTTCGGGATGTTGATTTATTCTCGATACTGTTTGTGCTAGTAATAACCCACCACGAATATGTGAACACCATCTCTATTTACTATGAAATCGACCAATACTTACGAATGCCTCAAATCTATTGTTATTTTCTACATTTTTCCCATCATGCAATTCAATCTCCATCTTTTACTATACAGGATGACATTGTTCCGAATGATTCTTGGTGATTTTGATTTCATGGAGATTTACACAGCCAAACCTAACTGGGGGCCATTTTACTTCATCTCCTACATTTTCATGGTATTCTTTTTCTTGTTGAATATGTTCTTGGCCATTGTTAATGATACTTATTGTGAAGTTAAAGAAGAAATGGATGAAGAACCTTTTGATGTCGGTGCTTACTTCAAAGATGGTAAATAGATAAAGTAGTTTGCTCGTTTCGTTCCCGTTATTCGTCTGCTGGTAAATTCTTACTGACTTAGACTGGAGTCGTTTATGACGTCATTTTATTTGATGCGGCAAAATTTATCAGTGGGGGTAACTTGTATAAAGTATATTCTTGTATTCTTGCAGTCAATAGATTTTTGCGTATCTAGACTCACTTTATAATTCTAGTCGTCTAGATACTGGACTACGCTGAAGCCTTTGGGATTACAAAACTAGCTACTTCTACTCACAGTTAGATTTTCAAAGGCTTACAAAACGACCGAACCCAGGAATTATCGAAAAATACGATTTCTTAATGACATCGTAATGAAAGTATTTATTTCTGTCCAAAAAATACTTTTTTCCTCGACCTCATCAAAGAATTGAAAGATAGAGCATTCAATAGATGGCCAACGCTATCTGATACAAATCTAACATTTCACCCTTAAAAATTTCATAGCTAAAAACCTCTTTCTTTTTAACAGGAATCACGAAAGCTGTGAACAAGTTATCCAACAAACGCGATCAGATTGTTGATTTGAAGGATGTCTTACGAAATGCTGACACCAATGATGATAATCAAATCGAATTCGACGAGTGGAGAACACATCTCAAAAAGTAAGCTTGTCCTTCCCTTCTATCATTCTATACACAGACCCGACATCATACCCGAAAATCTAAACCTTCACATCTATAGAGGGTCTGTTCCCATTCCAAATTTCTACTTTATTATTTTTCAAACTAAGCATAAACAAACATAGCGAAACGCGGGTGAAATTTTGTGGGAGATTTAAGCGGCAACAGAAAAATAAATTTTCTACACTCCTCCGCAGAGACTTCACGGGAAATTTACGGCAAAAGAAACAATCTGCACTGAGTATTATAACGTACGATAAACGTAAGGTATACTCAGCTACAGAATGCTCTTTTATAAGCTTCCTATCTTTTGCGACTTAATCAGAAAAAACTGTGATTAGTAAAACTGTGAAAAAACCTTACCCTTGAACTGTTTTAAAAAATGTTTTAATAATATAAGTGAAAAAAAGGAAGGAGAGATTAGGATTTCTCAAGCAATAGTTTTTCTTCTCCAATTTAGACGGGGCCATGCAGATTTCGAGATTGAAGCATTGTTTGATAAGTTCGATACAGACGGTGATCGAATTTTGAATGAAGAAGAAGTGGCAAGAATGAAGGACGAACTAGATGAAGATGAGGTACACTTTACAAATCACACTCCTAATTATTAATCTTAAACTGCATTTCTCAGTAACTCGAACTTTCAATGTAACCCGTATATTTTAACTCGAACTCTTCTTAACTTATAACTATAAAACCCTTAACTCTTTCTCGGACTTTAACACGGACTCTCTTGATATTTGCAAGTAACCATAACAACCATAATGACTTAAGAGCTGAATTATTATTAGCGAGGTTACGCAAGGGGCAATTTAGGACTTTAGACGCGTATAAGTCGACCTGTACATAATTCGTCTAAAAGAAACTTGTCAATGAAAATCTATGTACAGGCCGACATAGACGCGTCTAACGTTCTAAATAGCCTCTTACGTAACCTCGCTAATAAGCAAATGAGTTATGATTCTTATGAGCTGGTGAGTGAAAAGATTATTGTTTCCATGACAACAGGAAGAAGTTGAGGACGATTTGATGGAAATGAATAAGATGGAAAAAGCGAGTAAGCGCATGCTCAGTAAGTTGATGTTGCGTGATGAAAATGATGACGGAGCGAGCGAAAGTGAAGCGGAATCCGAAGAAGATGACGAAGAAAAATACATCAGCTCTGAAGAATTCAAAATGTGAGTAAAATGTTGAATTAGAATAAAAAATGTTGCAAAAAATTATTTCAATTCTTATACAGTAACCTAAAAATTAAACATAGTAATGATAGAAATGGACCAAAAGTTCTGTTAATAGTTTTTCTAATGATCGTATCTTTTCTCTGCATCAGGTTATTGAAACGTGTTGACAATTCAGAAGAAAGTGTAGGCAACATTGTCAACAAAATGGATAACATCCTCAACAAGTTGGAAAAAATGGATAAATCAAAGATCAAACGACGCGAAACAATGAGTCGTTTAATTGACAGTATCGTTGGTTTCATGGATGGACCCATGGAAGGAAAGCAATTCAAGAGTGCAGCTAGCTTTGGAGGACATCTTGCTCAATCCCCCGGAAAACGATCTGTCAAAGAAAGCTCCCTGTCTATCAAGGTGAGAGTTGTTTTTTAATTCTTAGATATTATGCCCTGAGTGGTAGTAGTAGTAGTAGGAATCACAACGCAGCCTAAAAATCATTTAAATGTTTGTATTGCCGACTGTTTATACTACCTTTTCACTATTATACTAATGAGTCTGGTTCACCCAAAAAAATACTAATTGGAAAAATGTTAGACTGAAATTACCCTATTAATGTTTAAAATTAATTTCACAACTTAACAATTTTGGACTAACGTTTGCAAAACCTAGTTTTTAAATCGCTCCTAGTTCTAAAATGAAGTGTTGATATTTATCTTTTAATTACTAAACATAAACCTTTAACCTGATAAATTTCATTTATTATAGGTGGAAATGTAAATGACGCATCAAAAAACAAAAGAATAATCAACTAATTGATTAAACATTACACTTTAAACAATTATATAAATTTTAAACTTAAATAATAACTGTAAATAATGTTTTAAATACCTTCTAATCTAAGTAAGTGTTCATATATACGTAATGTATCAAACTCTTTCAAGCAGAGTCTACTGTAAAAATGACGTAATTGTGCAAATTTTTCCTTAGTAATATACCTTTTTGATGTATAAATGCTACCTAGTTAATTGTTATTGTGCATTAAATAATGTATTAAATATATGTTTCTACACTAAATCGGTTAAGAATAATAGTACATATCTGCTTGATTGATTATTATTGTTTCGGTCAGCCTCAAATTTGGATCAAAACAAAGAGAATCAAAAGCGATACCAACAGGTTTTTGAGGTTGATTTGAATTCACTCAAAAAATATTTTATCATACCCTTTACGTAAAATCTAAGGTATATAGTTTAGAGATTACAAAAAAATATTTAAGATAGCAATTAAAATATATAAGTCGCGTGCCAGAATGTCATTTTACTTTCAATTGTTCTTATAAACGAAACAGTCGACCAATCATGCGATCAAAATCTTCACAAAAACCAATTCAATAGAAAATGCTATCGATAACGAGGCTCCCCCAGTCGACCTTGAATTCACGTATTCACGCGCATTTTTTTCCTAATTCACGTATTCACGTGCAAAGAAATCGCATTTCACGTTCACGCAGAAATAACTTGTAATTCCACAAAAAAAATTTCCACCCTTCCCTTAGTCTTATTTTGGAAAGAATTATTCACCCTCGCCCTGCCCCTAAACAGACTCTACCTACCCCTAAATCACTGATCTGTATAATTCACTGGATCGAGCTTCTCCTTATGGACTCCCGTGAAAAAGTGTGTCAAGTTTTTGGCGAAAATCCGCCATGTTGTTTCCTCTGCTAAAAACGGAAACAGCATGGCTGACTTGTTGTCGAAACCGACCTCACTATCAAGCCCGATCCAGTGGATTAAGATACAGATCAGTGCCCTAAACAGACCCAAAGTCCTTTTTAATTTTCCTAGACCTAGAATTGTAGAAATTCATTCTTATTTACTGTCATTTTAAAATGTCGTTTTCAGGCAGATACTATGGAGAATATTATATTGACGCTGGGTAGGCAAATGAAAATGTATTTGACATAGACCTTTTTGATGATGTGCCAGTTGTTGCAGTAGCGTGGGAAAGTTTCTTGGGAGACCAAACATGGTGCCCTTCTTAGAGGTTTTTCAAACTTGGCGCCCTTCTCATTTAAGGTCAAAACGTTTTTGGTGAAGAAATGGTCACATCAGAAATCGTT